>CAKNYM010047422.1:4278-15510 GCA_932195095.1 Andricus curvator | reverse complement strand
GCCGCGAAGCATTCTCCATCGCAAAAATACCACATCCTCGTCTCTCTGAATAACGGCGGAAAGGCCGACATACGAGAGGGAGTAATATTAAATTTAGCAGGTAAGTTGAAAAGCTTTTCAATTTAAGGCCATGTGAGCGTAACCTCAAAATTTTTTTTACATTTTTTCCAAAACCAACTTACGTTCACACCAAACGCGATATCGAGTTGAAAATTTGGGAAATCAAATGAGAAACAACCCTGGCGGACCGGCCGAACGCAGGCGTTACGCTGCCGCGCAACGGTCGGTCAAGTAATGGCAAAGTAATATGGCATTACAACTAATAAACAAACCAAATAAATATGTAAACAGTTGCAATTATAATAATACGTTAAAATTTACGTTAAATGGTCATGTCCTAATTGCAACAAGTTTATTTTTCAGCGTTAAAAAATAAAAAAACGAAGTTGCTGTCATTAAAGTCGGACCCCTGCATGTTGGCAACCCGCTTGAAGCCGCCGTTAGCAAACTGCCGACATGCAGGGGCCCGACTTCAATGACTTCGTTTTTTTATTTTTTAACGCTGAAAAATGAACTTGTTGCAATTACGACATGACCATTTAACGTAAATTTTTACGTATTATTATAATAGCAACTTTTCTTTATTCACACAAACTTTCATATCGATATCTCATTTCGTGTGGAATTCCCTGCAAAAAACGTCGTATTGAAAAGTATTAAAAGGTATTGACATTTTGAATGCGATTCAATTCTGTTTTCTGTTCCGAAAAAAAGATTTTAAAAGTATTAGTTCGTACTGGTACGCATTACCCTTCATCACGCTGAATGCGAAACGGCAGTGTCGATGATTCGCATTACAAAGAATTGGTTCGCATTAAACTTCAAGACGCCGAATGCGAGATGGCAGTTCTGGATCTTCTGCATTTAAAAGTATAAAAGTTATCAAGCGGTTCCTGTTTATTGTAAAACTTTTTTTAAATAATGTAAAATAAATATATAAATATTAATAAATAAATAAACACTTTATAAAATATTGAATAAAATTTTAATCCGCGGTTACGCATTCAAAAGTATTCCAATAACTTTTGGAATTTGCAAAATTTAAACCAATGCGACATTTCGCATTAAAAAGTTTTCAATTCACGCACAACATTCTTCTCATTCGATCGCATTTAAAATCATTAAAAATAATGCGAACTTTCGTATTAAAAAGTTTTCACTCAACTGACACATTTCCATCATTAATTCGTATTGGAAAGTATTCAAACCAGTACGAACTCTCGCATTAAAAAGTTTTCACTCGATAAAAAATTTCGCCTCATTCTATCGCATTCAAAAGTATTTAAACATATGCGAACTTTCACATTGAAAATTGTTTACCTCGCTCAAAAAATGTGTCTCATTCTTTCGGGTTCAAAAGGATTGAAAGTAATGCGAACTCTCGATTTAAAAAGTTTTCATTTCGCTCTAAAATTTTCTCTCATTCGGTCGCATTAGAAAGCATTAAAACGAATGTGCAGTCTCGCATTAAAAAGCATTGCGTGCAAAAATTTTTATCTTTTGTATTCAAACGCATTCAGGAATTTAATGTTATATAAGAAGTATCGCATTTAAACGTTTTCGGCTAACCTCCAATGCGAAACTGACACATAACAAACTTCACGGAAACAAATCGTGAATGCGAAACAATACTTTTGAATTTTGCGTTTCTTGCAGGGTTGGTATGATACAAAATATGTCGGTAAAGTACAAATCGGATAAGTGTTACATGCGCTTAAGGATTTTGAAAGGTTTTGAGATAATGAAAAAAATTTCTTCAGATTCGTGGGAAAATTTGAAATGTTTTTTCACTTTGCAAAATTAATTTTCCAAGAATAATAAAGAATATTTAAAAATAAATTTTGAAGAGTAAATAATAATTCAACAATTATTAATTTAGAAACAATCGAGTTAGTTTAAGAGATATTTAAGAATTTTGAAAAGATTTGAAAATAATTAAAAATTTGTGAAGATTTTATGAACATTCCTAGGAAATTTGAAAATGATTTTTTATTTTGAAAAAAAAAATTCCAAGAGAATATTTAAATAGATTTTGAAAGATTTTAATGATTTTTAAAAATTTTACAGGTTTTTTTTTTAATTTGAGCAAAAATTAGAATGATGTTAAAAGATATTTGAAGGGTATAAATGCAGAAGGAGTCAAGCGCCAAATTTTCGAAATCGGGTTTATTAGCTCAAAAAATCAGATAAATTCTAATACACATGCCTTCCAAAGGATTTTTTTGGGGCATCATTTTTAAAAATTCCCACTGAAAAAAGAACAGCTGGAGGGGTCAAGCGCCAATGTGTACTTGATCCCGATCGATCATCGCGCCTGCGCAGTATTGAAACATCACAGTAAAAGTTTGTGGTTTTTTTAAATTAAAAACAATGCCACTTGGTGGAAATTTTGACTTTTATGCCTCCTTGGGCGCAGCAACAATATATAGAAATTATTCAGGGGCATTAAAATATGCATAACGATCCATATGCTGATGATGGTTACCCCGTTTTATAATATTTTTTCTACGATTTTATAATAAAAAGTTCAACAAAAATTTTCCTTGAATATCTTGAATTAATCACATTCTGAAAATATTGATATAGTACAATCTACGATAGGATAAAATAATAAATTGCTTACTTCTAATTTCAACGGACATAATGTTACAAGAAGAAATCCAATATAAGGAAAATAATAATAATCGCAGTAATTATTGCCGTTTAAAGTCGTCCGAGAAGCTTTTCTAACCACAAAATAAAAAATCCAATTTCATTTTTCTCGACACTGGTTAATTATTTTTAATTACTATTGGGTCCTTCCATTCAGTACTAAATAAGCTAAAACCAGATTTCTCATTTTTTGGAAATTTGCAAAATTATTGCTGCTATCGTCATTTGAAGTTGAAATGTCAGTTTTACGCTATTTCGAAGTCATAATTGGATTTTCAAATTTCTCGAAACTGCATGAGTTTTTTTAAACAAACTTTTTGGAAATCAATTCGTTCATTCAATAGCTAGAATTAAAAATTTTTAGTTTTTTCTTAAACTACAAACTGACTCCACAATTAATGTTGAAAGATGTTAAAAGTCGATACGGACCCGAAATCTAACCTCGAAACGTGACCTGTTTCATTAATTTTCTCGAAACCGGATAGCTTTTTGTAAGCAAACTTTTTCTAGTTTGATAGAGTATGAAAGTATCTCGAAAGTACTTTCTTATTTTTTTCTTAAATGGTCCTGCTGAATTTACAACATGTTTTTAGTCTCTCCTGAAAAAAGTGAAAAATGGCGCTTGACTCCTTCTGCATTTCTACCCTTCATTTAGAAGTTTTGACAGAGTTTTTCAAATAATTTGAAATTCTAGAAGAAAATTTATAATAATCTTTATTTTCAAAAAGTAATTCAAAGAGAATATTTCAAAAGATGTCAAAACGAAAACAGATTTTGCCGTATAAATAACAATCGAACGCTGTGATCCCTGCTATTGTTTAACTTGCAATTTTACATGTATTCAGTACATAATTGTTGCAAATAAATTGGTTTTTTTTGTAATTTTGTGAGGAATGTCAATTTCAATTAATATTAGTGAATTCTCATGTAACCTCTTTCCTGTTAATATGTCTTCTTTCAAAGTTTTACATTCAGTCCTTATTCTCGCAGCCTTCACGATTTACTTCGAATGAAAATCTGCCACCTAAATCTGTGAGTAACCCCACCCAGGAAATTAAACGACTCAAAAAGAGTTTGCGTCAATACGAAGAAAAATTGAAGAACATAACCGAGAAGTACGAGCAGGTTAAGGAAGAAGTGAAGAGTTTGGAACAAGCTTTGAGCGAATCGGATGCTTATGCAGATTCACTCAGAGAAGAGCGCACCGCAATGAATGAAGAAATGGCGTTACTAAGAAAACTGAATTGAACTGAACTGAAAAAATTGAATATTTGAAAGTAAAAGCTTCGGAAAATCTAGAAATATAAATTTTTATAAAAAAAGAAAAATCTGATTTGACATAAAAATTGATTCGACAAATTTTTCTAAAATCAAAATTTAAACTTTTTAAATTACGTTAAGTAAATTTAAATCGTTTAGAAATTAACAATTGAAAATTTTTAATTATACTTTTCGAAATTCAGCCATTTCAATTTTAATCGCAAAATTTAAACTTATGATAGGGAAAAATTGGAAATTTAGCGCTTGCCATGAAAATTCAGAATTCTATTCTAAAATTGTAATCATTAAAAATTGAAGAAATTATTCAATTATTCAATAGAAAAATTGTTTTTTTAACTGAATTTGAAATGTCGAACTTTTTGGAACATTTTTCAAATAAAAAAAAAACTTCAATATTCAATGCCTGGATCTAAAATCTGCTCATTTTTAAGGCTTAAATTTGAGAAATTGTTTTAATTTTTCATTGGTTTGAATTTATTCTGAAGGCATTTCATTCAAAATTCTTTGATTACAAATCCTTTAAACTGAAAAGCGTGCAACTATCAAGTCTTTTAATTTGATACTCTACGGTTTCGAAAAATTTAAGAAATCAGACAGTTTTGTAGGTTTAAAATTGAAACCAAACTATTCAGAAAATTTAAATATAAAATTATTAAATTTAAAACTGACTAATATTGAAAACAAGCAATAATTTAAAATATTTAAATCTAAAATTATTCAATTAAAAACTAAAAAAAAATGCTTTTAATATGAAAAATTTCAATTTTGAAATATTTTAAAATGAAATTGGAATTGGTTTGAATACAAAAAAGTTTTTATATAACAATTGTTCGCGGCTAATTTTTTTTTACTTTTAAATGAAGTTCGGATTTGTTTAAGTTTCAAGTTTTTGTAGTATACATTTTTTCATTTTTTAATATTTTTCATTTAAAATTACTTTTTATTCTGAACGTTTTTTATAACGATTAAGTTTTACAGGGTTTATAATTGAAACTTTTTCCATTTTCAACGGTGAAAAAAAAGGTGAAATTATTTTTTGATTTTATATTTAAATTTTTCTAATCAATTTTTATGTTAAGTCATAATTTCTTAAATTGAATAAAAATTTAGATTTCGAGAACTTCAGAAGCTTTTACTTTGAAATATTCAATTTAGTTTTCAGTTTCTAATTGTAAAATTCCCAGATTCTTGAATCCAAAGTAAAATTGTTAAATTCTGAAAAATTCTCAAACGCTTTCAATTCGAAATTATCAAGAACAAATGATGGTCCTGCCGTGGTTCTCCGCGTGTGAGAGCCGAGCGGCGCTCGACAGCTAACTTCACAGTGGCTCTAATCCGCTCTCTAATTATAACTCTATACCAAAAAGCCAGTGATATTTGTTTAGATTAGTTTTAAGTATTTAAATCTTTCTTCGTTCGTTCAGTACAATAATGTTTGTACTATAAAATAGAAAGTATTATGTTGAAATGTCAAAAATAATATCCATCTTAGTTTGTTTAAATTAATTTTTAGCATCACAATCTTCGTTCAGTACAAAAATAGAACAATTTATGTACGATAAAACAGGGAGCATTATAATACGATGTATTTTGAAATAAAAGCTTAAAAATACGTTCTTTTGTAAATTATTATTTCGTAAATTCCACCGTTTCGCATTGAAGCGCATAAATATTAATTCCGTTATGTACACTGTAAAAAAATTTTTTGTGATATTTACAATTAGATTGTAATTTCACGAGCAGTGTATTTTAAATTACAATGTATAACCTGGTAAATATACCAATGTCGCTCCGAAATTCACGATCTACTCCAACTTCACCCCATGGAACAGTATGAAATAACTGTCCGATGTAAATTTACTATGTCTGACGATGGAAAATATTTGATCAGCGTGGCACGTAGTCAATTTACGTTAGTGAATAAATTTAAATATGCTTATAAATTAACACTTTTTTGGTAAAGTTGCAGTATCTAGTAGTAGTATTGTTACGTCTTGGCATCCTGAGAAATTACAAACAGGACATAAATCGACAACCCATCGACAAACTGACAGAAAGACATGGCGCTTTGGACTTTATCATAAAATTACGTCTCAGAGCCTCTAATCTTGCTCTAATAGTGATGAGTTCCATGTAAATAAAAAAAATATGTCTTTTTTATTCAAAACGATACCTGAGAAAAGTAATATGCGCCTTATTTATCCTGATACAGTGTTTAACAATTTATAACCTCACGCACATAACCTCAAAATTGAAATGTGGTCCTGACAATTTACGTCCTGCATTTTTTTTTACAAAAGTGTGTAAACTTAAATCGTCGCACATAGATCAAATAATTTCCATCGTGGTACGATGTAAAATTACACCAACTTTTTTTACAGTGTAGCATATACTCAGTTTCCTTCATTTCAATGCCATTAAATGCCCTTTCATTAACTTCACATTCATGCCAATGCCTTTCAATGCTGTTCATTTTAAGTTTTCATTTTAATGCGTTTCATTGCGCCTTGCGCATTAATAAGCATTCAGACAAAAATGCAATTAAAACGCATTGAAACGTTTCAATGCGTTCCAATGAACTCCTTGTTACCGGGTATGTTAATATATATACCATTAAACCATTTCCCTTTCAGGGTAGGCGTGACACTTACCCGATTCGGGTAGTGTTTCTAGGTTTTTCTTGTAGTTGTAAATAACTACAAGTGTGGGCTCACCACACCCACGATGTGCCAACAGCACTCATGTCAGTATTCTTGAATGGTCACCCATCCAAGTACTAACCGCGTCCAACGCTGCTTAACTTCAGTGATCTGACGAGAACTGGGTTTTTCAGCGTGGTATGGCCGTTGGCTAATAATTAAATAATAATAATAATTATATAATATAATATATATAATAATAATAAATAATAATAATTAATTAATTAATATATATATATATATATATATATAATAATAATTAAAAATTTAATAATTAATAAAATATATACAATGATACTTACCGGCGACTATGAGTTCTTCGTATCCCAATTCTGATTCATATATATAATTTTCACTCACTGTGTCTGGTTGCCATAGCTCACAATTTTTATCGCCAACATATTTCACTTTTCTAAAAATTAAATAACAAATCGCACTGACGCGGTACGCGACCATCTAGAATTCTGGATTCTAGAATTTTCATGTTTCGAGTTCGCAGTTTCGCTCGCGTTGACTTGCGGCCAGGATGTGGCGAACAACTGCGAAGAGAGTGTTTTGCAAGTTTTCTGCGAGCGCAGCTCCGAACATAAACTCCATAACAAGTCCCGCCACGACTCTTTAACTCCGGATTGAGCATGGGTTAAGATTTTGTTTCTGTGCGGTGCGAATTAATTATATTCACTCTGAATGCACTTCAGAACCTTTTGCTCACTGTATTTTACTCTACACTGAAAAAAAAAAGTTTTTGAATCAAAAAAAATTTCTTTGATTCAAAGAAATGGCCGTACTGAATACGTCCAATCATGTATTTCTTCAATTCAAAGAAATCGTTTAATTGTATGAAAAATAAGAAATTATTGAAGCAAATAAATAATTGCTTCAGCCTCTGAAATATTATTTGAGCGAATGGACGATGTCTTTAACTGAATGAAATTAGATATTTGGATTTAAAAATCAGCCAGTTGATATGATCGAATACAATTTCAATTCCAAGAAATATTTCCTTAATTGAAAGTATTGTCGATCGGATAAAATAAACGTTTTTTTAATTGACAGATTTGATTTTTTGTTTCAATGAAGCGTACTGTAATTCAAAAATACGACCTATTGATCGGATGGAAATATTTCTTTAAATCAAAGAAATATGAATCAAAGACAAAAACGAGGGGCGTCTCACTCAAAAAATCACGGCTTATTCCGTCAGAAATCAGAGGGCAATCTGTAAGGATTCCGGTAAGGCAATGTATGCCGTAAAAAGCAAAGTAGGAAATCAGCAGTGAAGGTACGAATTCGTGAAATAATCGTTTGAAAACGGAAAATCCGTACGAGTCCGATGGTTTTTGATGAAATCGTTAAGTATTCGTAGCAGTCCGTAAGGACTTCGAGTGGAACCGTCGGGAATCATTGGGATTCATGCTTGAATTCGTAAGGAATTCGAGGGGAGTCCCCGCAACGACCGCGCGACCGGACAAATCTCGGACCTGCGCAGTATGCATGGTTATAAAATTTGATAATTGGCTTGATGAAATTAAATATTTAGAAGGCCTAAATCAAAATAATCTTGCTAAAAATAATATAAAATATATTATGCTTAATCGATTTGACGAAAAAGTTACTCTTGTAGAACGGTCAAAAACGGAAAATAAGTTTCTTATCATTTAAATTTAAATTTTATATATTTTAAAAAATTATTATCAATTTTATTAAATATAAATTTTTTATCAGATGTTCGCCACAGAATAAAATATTTGTTATTTTTTCCCGCCGGTGTTGATGTTTATTTTAATACCGATAGATCCCGTGTAACAGACCGTAACATTTCCTTCAGCCCCCCCCCCCCCTTACCACAGTTCCGTAACATTTTTTGTATTATGTTTAAAAACATAATAAAGGTTTTCTAAATAAAAAAAGGTTTTTTAAGATGAAGTGTTGTATAGAAATAAATAAAACAACATTTTGATGTAACACTGAAAGCTTCTAACATTTTTTTTTAGTCACAAATATTGAAATTACTTACAACAAAAGACGTATTATCAGTTTGTTTTTAAACTTATATAGATATAAATTTTATAAGATTCTTAAAAAAATTAAAAAATATTTTTGAATATTTCAGATGTGTTAAAAAAGAATCTAGAAGATTAAAAAAAATTATTTTACAGGATTCTAAAAAATATTAGGAAAAATTCGAGCCTTTTTAAAAGATATTCAGGACGCTTAGAAGTTTGGAAGAAATAAAAAATCCCTTAAAGTTCATTTTTCAAAATAAAAAATCCTGAAAAATTTTCCCATAAATCTTAAGAAATTCCTTTATTTATCCTTTCAAATTTTTTAAACCTCCTAATATTTTTGAATTATTCAAATTTTTCGTGATGTTTTTAAGTTCTGCAAAATTTTAAAAAATTGTCTTAAAATCTTTCAGATTCTTCTTTGAAAATCTTAGAAATCTTTTAAAATGTAATTTATTTTTATTTTTTTGAAACCTTTCAAAATTCCTAAAATATCTTATAAATTTTTATTATTTTTGAATCGTGCGAAAACTTCTAAGTATCTCTTACACTTACTCAAATTTGTTGTAAAATTACGTATTGTGGCCAAATTTTGCTTTTAAATCTTGTGCATACTCTTTCTCAAAATTTGAGGAAATAATTTAAAATGCTTTGTATTCTTTTTCAATTTTATCTTAGAATTCATTAAGAAAAAAATCATTTTAAATTTTCTCATGAATCTTAAGAACGAACTTAAGAATATTTTTGTATTCTCTTGACGCCCTGTATAATTGAGTTTACCTAAAAATTTTTTAAATCCTGAGAAATTAAAAGAATTGTCTCAAAGTCTTCGATATTTTTTCTCCTCACACATTTTGCAAAATTCAAAACTTAAAATTATTCATTTACAATTAAACCTAAACCATTTGTAGGTGATTCTAAGATAAATCTATTAAGATTATTAAATTTTCCAATTAGGAAAAGAAAACAATCCAAAATATTTAAATACATTTGTAAAAAAAATTTTTCACTAAAATTCAATGCATACTTTATTTTATTATTATTCTTTTATGTTAAATGAAATAAAATATTTCTTAAAAAAAATTGAGGTAAAACTATGTAAACTCGATTTAAAGAAATCTTAAAATTATTCATAAGCAAACCCTGCAGATTGGAAATAATCATATGTTTAGTGTCTCTATTTAAAATTTTTTTTAAATTAAGATTGAAAAGAATTTCATTTCACTACGAAGAATTTTTGCAAAATAAGCAGGAAAAATATTCATAATTAAAAAAATAAAATTCCAAAACAACCTCACTTTTCAGCTAATTGGAGACAAGAATAACATAATGGAAAAAACAGGGAGAAAAAGGGAAAAAGTCGACCAAAAAACCAACCTCTCACTTTTTTCTTTCTGCGTCCTTTTTATACTACAAGGGGACCAACATGTTTCAAAGTCAATTTAAACCTCCTCATCAGGGATTAATTATAGGGAATAACTAAAGGTATGAAACATTAATATAACCTGTAAAGAAAATATTAATAAAAAATTAATTAAGTTTAATATAATCAAAATTAATAATTGAGAAATTGATTCTTTAATAGAAAAGAAAATTTTTCTATTATCTAGTCAAAGAAAATTACTTTAACCAATTAATTACTCTATCCCATACTTTATTATACCTTGAGAGGTCCCTTTTTAAATTGATAGCCTTGTTACCTTCTCTCTTCATAAATAACATCTCCATGAATTCTCTCTTTTTCTGATTTCTTTCATGATAAAGAATTTTAATATCATTCCAATTAAAGTCATGACCATGTGTAACATTATGTTTTGAAAGGACTGAGTGATACCTAGGACTTCTGCGAAAATTATTTTCATGTTCATTTTTCCTAAGTCTAAGAGCTCTTTTTGTCTACCCTACATAAACTGTATTTCAATCTTTACAATTAATTTTGTCAATAACACATTTTTTGTCTAGCGTTTCATATCTATCTTTTCCTAATTTTACAATGATATTGCTCTTAAAAGGAATTCTATAAATAGTATGTAAACTTAATTTTCCCAACATTGATTTCAAAATCTTCGAGATTTTACCAAAATATGGAAGAACAACAGTATCAAATGTATTGTAATCTTCTCTGTTTATTTTATTTTGATCATTGTTTTTGTTTTTTATATATTTTATTCTGTTATGCGCATGTTATTCAATGAATTCAAAATGGTAATGGTTAAGAAAAAGAATTTGTTTACAATGTTCAATTTTTTTTTCATGGAAAACTGGATGTAATAATTTAAGGGCTCTATCAATCAAATTTTTAATGATTCCTATTTTGTTTTGAATAGAGTGATTTGAAAGAAAACTAAGTGTTCTACCTGAACAAATCTTTTTCCTATGCCAGTCAGTAATACTATGTCTTTCATCAGTTTTAATTAAAGCCAAATCTAGAAAATTTAATTTACCTTCAGTTTCAGTCTCAACAGTAAATTGTAATCTAGGGTGTACACTATTAAAATCATTAAGAAGAGTGTTAAGATTATTTTTATGTACAC
>CAKNYM010047421.1:44766-54961 GCA_932195095.1 Andricus curvator | reverse complement strand
CCTCGTTACCTATACAAAAAAGGTATTCTGAGGAAGATGCCATATATAAAATATGTGCATAATCTTATTATGTACCATTGAGTACCTCAGTAATACTTATTCCATCAGAATTTTATACTTAATTTTCCTCATTTTTCAGTTTCTTCATTATTTCTTTATTTTTAAACTTTTATTATGTAATAATATATTTAATCTGTCATCCTGGTACTTATCAAAGAATAAGTTTGCCAATGGGATGTATATAGTTTTCCAATTTATAAATAATTGGAATGTCAACCGGATACTTATAAGAAAATAAGTTTGTCGGAAGGTTGTACATAAACTGGGTTAAAAAAATGACACCCTCGTTACCTATACAAAAAGAGTATTCTGAGGCAGATGCCATGTATAAAATATGTGCACAATCTTATTATGTACCATTGAGTACTATTGTAATATTTTTGTTCGGTGGGAGGGATGAAACTAATATTAATGGAGGACAAGTTAAAAATATCAGGAAGGTTCATTTGTTTAACAAAACGAAAATTACGATAAGGTAATTTTTGGTCAAAATTGTTTCTTCATTCTTGTTATAAAAAATTATTTTTATACGTTTATCAATTTTTCACTAATGAATGTGAAATTAGACAAATAAGTATCTTTAAAAAAAATATCTATGGTAAAATTTTAGTATAAAAAAGACGGATAAATAATAAGGAAAAAGTGAGAGGGTTGGTTTTGCTTGACTTTTTTCCTTTGTTCTTTATTTGTCTGTAATGAGCCGAAAAGGAGGTAGTTTGGAAATCTAATTTTGAATTTTGAATATTTTTCATGCTCTGATTTCGTTGTACAAAATTATTTATATAAAAGTATATTTTGTTTTGATTTTAAATATAAATTTTGTGAAGGATATTCCACTAGAAAATCGAAACTATCTAATTTCTCCTCTGCGTCGAGTTTCATAATTGTCGTGTGTGATGAACAGCTCCAGTAACATATTAACGTAATAACGTAGCTAGTAGCCTTCTAATGTTGATTTATTGTCTCCGTCGTCACAACATCCATCATAATTTAGCAAATATCGTTTTGGATTAAAACTGAGCCACGTGAAAGGAGAATTTTTTTTTCAAATTTTTGTTCAAATCCTGGAAAAAAATTCCCTGACAATTCCAGGTTTTTTCCAGGTGTCTCAATTTTTTTCTAGGTATAATTTTTCATAGCACGGAGATATTCAAATATTTCGTATAGAGCTTCGCGAGTTTATTATAAATATTTTTTTTTTCAATTTCTAGGGATTCAATTAATATGTTAAATTTAAAAAGCTTTAACAAATTATATTACAAGACATTCTTAAATATATTAGCACCATCAATTAATTAGGTAATTAAATATTAATGAAAATATAATTAATTATTTCTTGAATTTCTCTCTAAAGTCCATGAATTTTAATAATGATACTACTACTATATTAAATCCAATTTAAATCATTTCAAATTCCTAACTTTCAGGTAATAAAACAGTTGCACTTTCAACAAAAAGGATTAATTTTACAAAATTAAGCTTTTTTGTTGAAAATTCAACCAAAAAGACGATTTTTCAGCAAAATAAATGAATTGTCAACCAAACAGTTGAATGATCAACTACAGAAGAATTTAATTTAATTTAATTGTTTTGAAGAAAATTATTATTTTTTTTTTTAAAACCCAACTAATTTAGTAGAAAATTAAACAATTTTGTTGAAATTTCATTTTTTCTTTGTTGTTGAAGTTTTAAACGTTTGGTGGAAAATTAACCTTTTTGTTGAAAATTTATATTTTTTGTTTGAAAATTCATATGTTTTCTAGAAAATTTGTCTTTCTGGCAGAAAATTAAACTACTTAGTTGAAAATTCAATTTTTTTTAAGATGCATCATTTTAGTTGAAAATTCAACTATTTTGTTGAAAATTTAATTCTTTTTTAAGAATTCAACGATTTTGTAGAAAATTTATTGGATTTTTTCAGAAATTTAATTGTTTTGTTGATGATTTGAGTTTTTTGATAGAAAATTGAACTATTTTGGCTGAAAATTCAACTATTTGGTTGAAAATTAGATTTTTTTCAGATTCATCATTTTAGTTAAAAATTCAACAACATTAATGAAAATTTAATTATTTTGTTGAAAAATCAACTATTTTGTTCAAAATTGAACTATTTGCTCAAAAATTAACTTGCTTGGTTAAAAATTTAACTGTTTTGTAGAACAATCCTGTTTTTGGCTTGAAAATTCACGAATTTGTTTGAAAATTAACTTTTTTGTAGAAAATTCAAATTTTGTTGAAATTTTCATTATTTTGTTTGAAAAAATATCTTTTTCTGGTTACACATTCATTATTTTAGTTGAAAATTCATCTATTTGGTTGAAAAATTAACTATTTTCTGAAAAATTCGTTTCTTTTTTTTTTCAAATATAACTCAACTATTTTGTAGACAATTTATTTAATTTGTAGAAAATTTAACTGTTTTGTTGAAAAGTCGTCTTTTTTGGATGGAAAATTGAACTATTTTGGCAGAAAATTCAACTATTTGGTTGAAAATCAGATTTTTCTCAAATTCATCATGTTAATTGAAAATTCAACTATAATGTTGAAAATTTAATTATTTTATTAAAAATTCAACTATTTTGTAGAAAATTGATTTAATTTGTTGGAAATTTAACTATTTTTTTGAAAATTGAACTGTTTGGTTGTAAATTAACTTTTTGGTCAAAAATTCATATTTCGGGAATAACAATTCACTTGTGCTGTAGAAAATTCATTTTCTTGGGTTGAAAATTCAACTACTTTAGAGTAGTAAACTCAACAATTTTGTTGAAAATTTTTTTTTTTTTGTTCAAAATTTACCTATTTGGTGGAAAATTAAATTGTTTTGTTGAAAATTCAACTGTTTTGTAGAAAAATCCTGTTTTTGGCTCGAAAATTCATCAATTTGGTTGAAAATTAACTTTTTTGTATAAAATTCAACTATTTGGTTCAAAAGTTCACTATTTTGTTTGAAAAAATATCTTTTTTTTTTATCATACATTCATTATTTTAGTTGAAAATTGATCCTTTTGGTCGAAAATTTAACTATTTTCTTGAAAATTCTTTTTTTTTTTGGTTGAAAATTTAACTTTTTGGTTGAAAATTAACTTTTTTTGTTGAAAATTCGTCCTTTTTTAAAGGAAAATTGAACTATTTTGGCAGAAAATGAAACTATTTAGTTGAAAATTCAATTTTTCTTAAGATTCATAATTTTAGTTAAAAATTTAACTATAACTACATTGTTGAAAATTTAATTATTTTGTTGAAACAACAACTATTTTGTAAAAAATTTATTTAATTTTTTGTAGATTGAACGTTTTTGTTGAAAATTAATATATTTTGATGAAAATTCAATTTTTCTTAAGATTCATAATTTTAATTGAAAATTAAACTATTTTGTTGAAAATTTAATTATTTTGTTAAAAATTCAACTATTTTATAGACAATTTATTTAATTTGTTGTAAATTCGACTGTTTTGTTGAAAATTCTACTTTTTGGATAGAAAATTGAACTATTTCGGCAGAAAATTAAACTAATTGTTTGAAAATTCAACTATTTAGTTGAAAATTTAATGGTTTTGTTAAAAATTCAATTATTCTGTACAGAATTTATTGAATTTTTTGTCAATTCAACTGTTTTGTTGCAAATTCTTCTTGTTGGATAGAAAATTAAATTATTTTGGGGTTAATTCTTATATTATTTTAGTATAAAATTCAACAATTTCGTTGAATTTTGTTTTGGAAAATTTTACTTTTTGGTGGAAAATTAAATTTTGTTGTTGTAAATTCAAATATTTTCTAGAAAATTTATTTAATTTGTTGTATCAACTGTTTTTTTGAAAATTCGTCTTTTTTTATGAAAAATTGAACTACTTTGGCAGAAAATTAAACTATTTAGTTGGAAATTCAATTTTTCTTCAGATTCATCATTTTAGTTGAAAATTCAACTATTTTGCTGAAAATTAAATTATTTTGTTGAAAATTCAACTATTTTATAGACAATTCATTTAGTTTGTTGCAAATTCAACTGTTTTTTTTTTGAAAATTCGTCTTTTTTGGATGGAAAATTGAACTGTTTTGGCAGAAAATTAAACTATTTAGCTGAAAATTCAATTTTTCTTAAGATGCATCATTTTAGTTTAAATTCAACTATTTTGTTGAAAATTCGTCTTTTTTGGATGGAAAATTGAACTATTTTGGCAGAAAATTAAACTATTTTGTTGAAAATTTCATTTTTCTTAAAATTCATCATTTTAGTTGAAAATTCAACTATTTTGTTGAAAATTCAATTACTTTTAAAAATATCAACTATTCTGTAGAAAATTTATTTGATTTGTTGGAAATTTAACTGTTTTGTTAATAATTCTTTTTTTTCGATAGAAACTTGAAATATTTTGGCAGAAAATTCAACTATTTGGGCGAAAATTATATTTTTTATGATTCATCATTTTAGTTGAATATTCAACTATTTTGTTGAAAATTTAATTATTTTGTTGAAAATTCAACTATTTTATAGCCAATTTATTTAATTTGCTGTAATTTCAACTGTTTTTTTGCCATTCGTCTTTTTGGATAGAAATTCAAACTATTTTGGGGTTAATTATGAAATTATTTTGGTACCAAATACTTCGTCGAAAATTATTATTTTTTTTTATTAAAGATTTAATATTTTGATTGGAAATTTATCTCTTTGGTTGAAAACTGAACTATTTTGTTAAAAATTCGTTTTTTGTTGTTGCAACTTTATTTTTTAAAGTGCATAATAAACTGTTTTATTTTTGTTTGACAATTCTGCCGTGATTTGGGAAAACACCGTTAACTGCAAAATGAACGAAGCCGAGAAAATCGACGAAAACTGTTCGAATCTTTATTCGCGTGTATCGCGGATTCTTATTCATTTTCTGAATTTTGTTGTTGTTCTTGACTAATTTGCATATGATCTTTTCACTTTTGCAAGAAAACTTGTTAAAAAATGTTGATTAATTATCTAAAATGCAGTTAACGGTGTTGATTGGGATGCTGAAAATCGAGAAAACGCCGTAACGGACAGTTACGGCTCTCTTCGAATTACGGACCTCAGAATTTGGCCTGCCGTGATTTGAGAGAACGCCGTTCACGGCAAAAGAATATAATAACTAATAATAAGTGCAGTTACGGCGTTTCTCGAATCAAAAACCTTTTTCCTCGGGGTTCGATGATTCCGGAGAACGCCGTAAGCACTTACCGACCTCTCTGAAATCACGAAGGCTCGAAATCGCCGTCCAATAATTTTGGTCAAGTCCGTAACTGCCCGTTACGGCGTTTTACCGAATTTTGACGTTCACGTATTTAGTCGTCTCTGATTTATGCCTGCAGTTAACGGTGAGTTACGGCTCCCTCTCAAATCACAACACGCCAATCTTTGCAGTTAACGGTATTTTTCAAAAATTATGCAATAATTATTTTTAAAGTTATTAACAATCAAAAAAAATTATTTCAATAATCAGGTGTATCTTTTTCTCACGATTCCAACGATATAAAAAACACATTTTTCGATTTTTTGCAGTTAACGGTGTTTTTCCAAATCACGGCAGAATTGATCTTTCTTAGTTGAAAAATCAACTACACAGTTGTAAATGCAATTGTTTCGTCTAAAATAAAATTTCTTTGCATAAGTTCTGATTTATCTTAGACATTTGCTTCCGGATTAGATACAAAGGCTCAAAGAGATTTTCTACATTTTTTGAATACCTTCTTACTTCTCTCTCTACTTCTGTTACAATCCTCATCCTTTTTTGCCTCGGTGGGCGGAATACAATATCAGGAGTTGAACAAGTTAGGAGAGAGGATTCTCGCGGTAATGCAAAATGGGTGTCAGAATTGGAAAACAATGAGATTCGAATATAATCCAAGTGTGATTGGATGTGTCCAGGTTACTGGAACGGATGCTCACTGCTGAGACAGTCACGGAACTCTAGGGCTCTAGGGCAGAATGGCGTTTGGTTAGGCGTGGTATGGTTCAAAAGTTCAAAATAAGCGAGCTTCCCCGGTTGTGATCGCTGTACCTTTATCTCGTCCTCTCTCTCTCTCTTTCTCTCGCAGGCAGATCGATAGAGCGGAGTCTGCGTTTCCTAACCAGTTGGCCATACCTATTTTATCGCCACTATGTCCACCCGGTAGATTCCCTTAAGCTTAACGAACACTACTGAGTGGTCCAAACAAACAATTTCCCCTATTTGTCTGAGGGCACTAACTCTCCGATTATTCAGACTTCAGAGCCCAAAGTGCTCTTAAAAAATGGGTCAAAGTAGGCACCGCCCACCTACAAAAAAGGGCTTCGTACCCCATGAAGACGTTGATTGAGTCATTCAAACCTCCCCCTCCCATAATTAACCTCCCCTCTCCTCGATTCACCCTTCCTCCGGCCCCTTACCCAACTTTTTCCACCAATGCTTCCCCCTCTCCACCACTCCCCCTCTCCACCACTTCCCCCTCTCCACAACTCCCCCTCTCCACCACTTCCCCCTCTCCTCCATACCCAGATAACATACTCCTTCCCATACTTTCCTTCCCAAACCATCGGTTCCCTCCACTACTCATCCCTCATTTCTAATCATTTCCCTTATTACCCCTCAATTACTCACTTCTCCTGCTTCCCTGAATTTCCTCTACTTCCTTCTCTTCATTACCCCTCATTTCCCCTCATGCATTTCCCCTACGACCCTACCATTAATTTCCCCCATACTCCGTCCCATCATTTCACCGTCTTCCCCTCCCCTAATTACCCCCTACTTCCCCACCCCTCATGACCCCTTAATTCCTATACTATCTCTCAGCTCATTACCCTTACTTCCCATAATTTCTCTCCCCTCATTTCCTCCTATTTCCCCTACTTTCCCACCCCTCATGACCCCTTACTTCCTCTACTATCTCTCCACTCATTCCCCTTACTTCCCCTAATTTCCCTCTTCGCATTTCCTCTTGTTTCCCCTATTTTCCCACCCTTTATTTACCCTCAATTCCCCTCCTTGGAAAAATGTACGACGGATGCACGGACACCCGACCGAAATTATTCAATTTTGAACGCTTTAAATTACTAAGACCTAAGATTTCAAGAATTATTTTCCTAACCTCAGTGAAACTTTCGCCGAAATACGTTCAATTGTTAACCATTCTAATTTGTTGAAAATTCGTTTTTTTTAAAGAAAGTTAATTTTGTTGTTGAAAATTTATATTTTTGGGTTGAAAATTAAAACTGTTTTGTAGAAAATTCGTCTTTTTGGCTTGGAATTTCAACTAGTTGCTGGACATTTTTTGAAAATTTTTTTGCTTTCTGCAACACATTTTAAATTTCGTTTTTTCTATGCTTTCTATGTTTGAATTTTCAAATAAATGAGATTAAGTTCTAACCAAAAACTTGATGAATTTTGAAACAAAACAAAAAACGAATTTTCTACAAAAGAATTGAATTTTCAATCCGAAAATATAAATTTTTAACCAAAAAGTTAATTTTCAACTAAATTATTGAATATTCAAGACAAAAGGCCGTATTTTCTAAAAAAAACTCGAATTTTAAACAAAAAAGTACATTTTCATCCAAACAGTTGAATTTTTGACCAAAAAAAATCATTTTTTTAACAACAAACTCAATTTACAACCAAATAGCTGAATTCTTTGAAGAAAAGACTTAAATTTTCAAGCCAAAAAGACAAATTTTCTATGAATAGTTGAAATTAGTTGAATTTTCAAGACAAAAGAACGAATTTTATACAAAACAATATAATTTTCAACTTGAAAATATAATTTTTTTACAAAAAAGCTAACTTTCTGCTGAATTGTTGAGTTTTGAGGACAAAAGGATAAATTTTCTACAAAATAATAGAATTTTCAAGACAAAAGTATGAATTTTCTACAAAAAAATTTAATTTTCAACCACAAAGATGAATTTTTGACCAAAATAATTTTGGTTTTATTAAATTATTAAATTTTAAAGTCATGAAGACGAATTTTCTATGAAACAGTTCCATTTTTTTCAAAAAAGTTAATTTTCAACTAAATTGTTGAATTTTCAAAACAAAAGGATAAATTTTCTACAAAACAATAGAATTTTCAACCCAAAAATATGAATTTTCAATGAAAAAGTAAATTTTCAACCAAATAGTTGAATTTTCGACCAAAAAATATGATTTGTCAACAACAAAGTTAATTTAAAACCTATGTAATAGCAGAATTTTTTACAAAAACAGTTAAATTTTCAACCCAAAAAGAGTAATTTTCTATGAAACAGTTGAATTTTCAACCCAAAAATATCAATTTTTAACAAAGAAGTTCATTGACAACCAAGCAGCTGAATTTCCTACCAAAATAGTTGAATTTTCGACAAAAAATTATTATTTTCCAATAACAAAGTAAATTTACAACCTAATAACTGAACTTTTACTAAAATAGTTAAATTTTTAAACTAAAAATACTAATTTTCTATGAAAATTATCAATTTTTAACAAAAAAGTTAATCGTCAAAAAAACACCTGAATTGCCTACCAAAATAGTTGAATTTTCAGCCTACAAAGATGAATTTTCAACCAAATGGTCGAATTTTCAAACAAAAGATATTAAACTCTAACCAAAAACTTGATGAATTTTTAAATAAAACAAATGAAGAATTCTACAAAACAATTAAATTTTCAATCCGAAAATATGAATTTTTAACTAAAAAGTTAATTTTCAACTGACTTGTTAAATTTGTAAGACAAAGGGACGAATTTTTCACAAAGCAATAGAATTTTCAACCCAAAAATATGGATTTTCAACCAAAAAGTTAATTTTTAACTGAATTGTTGTATTTTTAAGATGAAAGGATGAATTTTTTGCAAACAATAGAATTTTAAAATTGAAAATATGAAATTTCGATAAAAAAAGTACATTTTTAACCAAATAGCCGAATTTTCGACCAAAAATATGAAGTTTTAATAACAAAGTTAATTTATGTTATAACCTAATAGTTGAATTTTTTCACCAAAATAGTTACATTTGCGAGATAAAAGGACGACTTTTCTTTGAAACAGTTGAATTTTCACCTCAAAAATATCAATTCTTAACAAAAAAATTAATTGTCAACCAAACAGGTGAATTTTCTACTAAAATAGTTAAATTTTCAACAAAATAATTGAATTTTCAACAAAAGAGTTGAATTTTCAAGCCAAAAAGGTGCAAGCCAAAAAGACGAATTTTCTACAAAACAGTTGCATTTTTTACCTAAAAATATGATTTTTTTATTATCAAAAAGGTTTGAACTAAAAAAATTGTATTGCTAGAATTTATATATACAATTTACTTATATTATTAAAAATTATTTCTTTTCACCAAAACACTTGAATTTCCAACCAAAAAATATGACTTTTTAATAAAAATGTTGAATTTTCATCAAAATAATTAAATCTTCAACGAAATAGTAAGATTCTTAACCAAAACAGATGAATTTCGCAGAGAAAAATATAATAGATTTTTTAACGAAAATGAATGAACATTCAACCAAAAATAGTTGGATTTTTGTATGGCTTCTACCAATTTGGTTCAAATTAAGGTTGACAAATGAGAGCAAGGGGAAGAAGATTAAGTTTTTTGAAAACAGGGGGAAAAAAGAGGAGGTTTTAAAAAAAGTTCATACTGCCACTAAAGAAAACTTCTTTATGTAAAAAATAGTGTTTTGTAGGACACGAGTAATTACATTTTTCAACATTTTTTATTTCTTAGAGAGGTTTTCGAACGAGAGGTGCCGCAAACACAAATGTGACACACTGCATTTTTTTGCAGACTTGCCGCACTTTTGCCCATTTTTTTCGGACTTCAAATTTTTCCGAATAAGAGGTGCCAGAATCTGACTTGCCGCAATCTTGCTAATTTTTTGTGGACTTCAAATTTTTTCGAATAACAGATGCCGAAATATGACATTCCGCATGTGTGACACTCCGCATATGACACAACGCATGTGTGACACACAGCATGTGTGACACTCCGCATGTGACACAACGCATATGTGACACACAGCATGTGACACACCGCATGTGACACTCCGCATGTGACACAACGCATTTGTGACACTCCGCATGTGACACAAAGAATGTGTGATACTCCGCATGTGACACAACGCATGTGTGACACTCCGCATGTGACACAA
>CAKNYM010047421.1:34139-44756 GCA_932195095.1 Andricus curvator | reverse complement strand
CTCCGCATGTGACACAACGCATGTGTGACACTCCGCATGTGACACAACGCAAGTGTAACACGCCCCATGCGTGACACTCCGCATGTGACACAAAGCATGTGACACAAAGCATGTGTGATACTCCGCATGTGACACAATGCAAGTGTGACACAAAGCATGTGTGCCACTCCGCATGTGACACTCCGCATGTGACTCAACGCAAGTGTGACACGCCACATGTGTGACACTCCGCATGTGCCACTTCGCACGTGACACAACGCAAGTGTGCCACTTCGCATGCGACACAACGAAAGTGTGACACGCCGCATGTGTGACACTCCGCGTGTGACACTCCGCATGTGACACTCTGCATGTGACACAACGCATGTGTGACACTCCGCATGTGACACTCCGCGTGTGACACAACGCATATGTGACACTCCGCATATGACACTCCGCACTTTTGCCAATTTTTTCGGGACTTAAAATTTTTCCCGGTGAGAGTTGCCGCAATCAGAGAGCTTCATTTGGAACAAATATCAAAAAAACCTTAGAGCTTGGATTTTCCCATACGACATGTCAAATTATAGACAATTCTATTTATCATTGATTATTATTTTAATATCTTTAATTTTTGAAATATTGAAACATCGTAAATACACAACCCGAAACCTTAAGATAGAAAGTTAAGTATAAACCTGAATGTGAAAATAAAAAAAGTAATTCTAAAATCATCATTTTCCGGTCACTGCATCCGAATGACCTGGTTTTCTGATTCAAATTAAAATGTGTTGCACGCGAACCCTGCAGATCTCGCGAAACGTGTTAAATATATTGACCTACGTTCCTGTGTTCGTGACGGGTGTGAATTGTGGAATGTGGATTCATTGCTGCGAGTTCTGTCAACATTTATAGAAGCAGATCACAAACTTTACAGCCAAAAATGATCTCAAAATAGGGGAAATAGGGTGACTTTTTCACGAAAAAGGGGAATAATAGGGGAATATATTCTTTAAAAAAAAAATTAATGAAGGTACCATTTTGAATTTTCCACAAAATTGTTGAATTCGTAACACGAAAGATGAATTTTCGAACCAAAAAAAAAACATTTTCAACCAAGAAAGATGAATTTTCAACATAAAAGTTGAGTTTTTAACCAAATAGTTTCATTTTCAGTCAAATGGTATTTCTTTCAAACAAAAAAGATGAAATTTCTACCGAAAACAAAACAATTGAATTTTCAAGCCAAAGAAACGATTTTTTAGAAGACTGTTGCATTTTCAAACAGAAAAGTTGAATTTTCAACCTAAGAAGATTTTAATTTGGATTCAAAAACAGTTACTATATTCAACCAAGAATGAAGAATTTTCAACAAAAAAGTTGAATTTGCCAAAATAAAAGTTTTTTTTACCAAAAAAAAGTGAATTTTCAAGAAACGAGTTGAGTTTTAAAGCTGAAAAGACGAATGTTTTAGAAAGCTGTTAAATTTCCAACAAAAAAGGTAAACTTCAAACAAAAAAGATGAATTTTCAATCCAAATTTGTCTATCCGAAAAGACGAATTTTCAAAAAAGCAGTCGAATTTTGGACCAGCAAATATGATTTTTTAACAAAATAGTGGGATTTTAACCAAATCATTGAAATTTCAACTTACAAAGACGAATTTTCAAGGAAACGGTCGAATTTTCAAACAAAGAAGAGTAAACTTTGAACAAATGCCAAATAGTTTATCTTTTACGCTGAAGAGTTGGATTTTCAACAAAACAGTTGCATTTTAACAAAATGGTTAAATTTTCAACAAAATATTACAATTTTTATTCAAAGGAGAGGAATTCTAAACCGAAATAAATTTTCAATTCAAAAATATGAACTTTTAATTCATAACGACAAATTTTCTATAAAAAAGACGAAATTTCAACAAAACTGTTGAATCATTAACTAAAAAAAGATGTCCTTTTAACAAAATAGTTGAATTCTCAACCAAATAGTACAATTTTTTACCAAAAGAGATGAATTCTGAACCAAAATGAATTTTCAATCCAGAAGGATGAATTTTCTGTCCGAAAAGACGAATTTTCGATAAAATAGTAAAATTTTCGACCAAAAAAGATGTTTTTTTTCCCAAATAATGGTACTTTTTAACCAAACAGTTGAATTTTCAACTTAAAAAGATGATTTTTCAACCAAATTATCAAATTTCTAAACAAAAGAAATTCGACTTCAAACAAAAACCAAACAGTTGAATTTTCAATGAAAAAGACCTTTTCTTTAGAATAAAATTAAATTTTCAAAAAATTACTTCATTTCCAAATAAGAAAGTTGACTTTTTTTTACAAAAAAAGGATGAATTTCAAAACCAAAAGGACGAATATTTTCTCCAAAGCACTTAAACTTTCGACTGAAAACGAAATTTTTTTTAAAAACAATTAAATTTTCAACAAAATAGCAGAATTCTTAACCAAAATATTTGAATTCTGAACCAAAAATTACACAACCAAAAAGAATTAACTTTCAATAAAAATTGTTGGATTTTCTTATTGTATTCTGGTAATTCAATTCGCATTTAAACGAAAAAAAGAGTTTTTTCTATTCGAGAAAAACGAATGGTAGATAAATGAAACTAAAAAATATTTTAAATTTTGAATCAAAAAGATTCAAGTTCATCCAAAAAGACGAATTTTCAACAAAATAGTTGAATCTTCAGCCAAAATTTTTTAAAATTTTAAAACAAACATTTTTTACTTTAATAAAAAAGATGAAATTTTTTTAAAACTGTTGAGTTTGAAGAAAAAATTTCAGTCTATTATAAAAAAAATTTGGGCAAAATGTAATTGAAGGAAAAAAGTTGTAATGCAAAATAAAAATTTCGAATTACTATTTATTTTTTAATTGCCTTTGTTTGAAAAATATGTCAAAAGAAATATTTAATAATAGAATCCATTTATTTTAGCATGTTTTAATGTCAAATGGAATTTCAATTAATTCAAATTACATAAAAATCAAGAAAATTGACGATACGATTACTGAGACGCTTACCTTAAATATAATTTTCCTAATTTCCGAGAAAATCCCAGACAATTTTTGAAGATTTCAGATATGACGAAAAAGTTCATGGAAAATTTCTCAGAATTTTTTTTTATTTTACAAGATTTTACCAAATTTTAGGATCAATTTCAGTAGTTTAAAAGATATTCAAGATTTGTTGACGTTTGGAAAAAATTGAAGAATATATTATAAATGTTGGGAAATCTTTCAATGTATTAAAATCTTCTGGATTCATTTTGGACAATTTTGCAAATCTTTTGTAATGTTTCATAATCGCTTTAAATATTTTCTTAAAATTAATTTAAAAAAATAAAGAATCTCTTTAAATATTTCCAGGAATATTAAAAAAAAAATTTAGTATATTGAAATCTTTCAAAATCATCAAGAAAACTTCAACATTTTACTTCGAAATCTTCAAAAATCTAGATTCTGTTTTAGGTCCATATTTAAAATTTTTTTGTTATATTTGAAATTTTTAAAAAATTCTGAATATCTTTCAAATGATTTCAATTTTTCCTAACATTTTGAAAGATTTCTGCAAAATTAAAAAAATTGCCTTCAAATCTTCTGAATTCTTCTTTTGATAATTTTGGAAATGTTTTAGAATCTTTTGAAATCTTTTAAGTTATTCTCTTAAAATAAATGTTCAGATATATTGAAAAAGTATATTTTTATTTTTCAGAATTTTGAAAAATTTTGGGAAAAGTTCGAGTCAGTTTAAAAGATATTTAGTACTTTTAGAAGTTTAGAAGATATATTTTGTACTACCTATTGTATTCCTAAAAGTTTGAAAAATCTTTCAAAATTAAAAAAATTGCCCTTAAATCTTCCAGATATTTTCGACATTTGTAGCAATATTTTTAAATATTTTGATACCTTTTCAAATTTGCTTTAGAAATTAAATTTGCAAAATGAGAAGTCATTAACAATTTTTCCAGGAATCTCAAGAAAAGTTTTACATTTTCTTGAAGCTTTTCAAACTTCTTGAAAAGCTTTGAATTTTTTTCGAAATCTTCAAAAATTTACATGTTTATTTTTTTTTTTTTTTGGAGACGTTCTCAAATCTTAAATTATTTTTAACCATATCCAAAACATTTAAACCTTCCAAATGTCTTTGAGAATTATTCAAAATTAAAAAAAAAAGTATTCTTAAAATTCTGAAAAAATGGCCTTAAAATGTTCGAAGTTCTGTTACGACAATTTAGGAAAAATTTTGTAATCTTTTAAAATTTTTTTCAAATATACTCTAAAAATTAATTTCTTAAAATAAAAAATTAATTAAATTTTTCCATGAATTTTAAGAAAATTTTGTTATTGTCGTGAAAATTTATTATCGCTTCAAAATTTGCAATTCCAAATATTCATGAATGCACATTTTTTTAACTTTTTAAAAATGCTTTCAAATTTAGGAATAATTTAATAAATCTTTCCAAAACTTCTAAATGTGTCTTAAATTTACTCAAATTTTTTATACAACTTTGTTATCTTGATAATTGAACAACTTTGCTTTAAAATCGTTCATATCATTTTTCAAAATTTTAAGAAATAATTTTAAATGTTTTGAAATATTTTGCAATTTTCTCTTAAAATTCATTTCTTGAAACGAAAAATCAGTTCAAATTTTCCCAGGAATTTTGAGACATTTTTTTCATTCTCTTGAAACATTTTGAAATTCTCAAAAAGCTTCTTTTTTTAGCAATCTTCAAAAATCTACATATTACATTTTTTATATGAGTTTTAAAGTGCTGGGCACCTTTGTTCCATTTATATGTGAGAAGTTGTAGGCTCCGGAAGCTACGATCATGGTTCTTTAAAAGCAACCAATCCCGACGCAACTGGAACGTGTACGTCATCCGCTTCTGCTCCTTCTGTCCTAGAAGGTAAGCAAGAGCGGGAAATTTACGCGAGAAAACATCGGGCAACACTGTTCCTTGGAGTCAGGTCTCTAGCCGCGGATGATCTTACGCGGCAGACGGGACAGTTGGAGATGAAGTTTCACCTCTGGATACTTTTTTAGAGCTACCAATCTTTGTAGAATGTTATGAGGAACAGTGTTGACGGACCAGATGAAGTGATCCCAGAAGAACAGCCTTTTGCATCCGGTTCGCGATGGAATGAGCCTGACGCTGGCAAGCCGGAATCTTGTTGAGTTGGCTAATAAATGAAGCTTTCATACCGCCAAGACAGCCGATTATGAGAACTACAAGATGGACTTTGAAGCCTTGGTAGAGCCTGCTCAGCTCGAAAAGAAGTGCTTGATATTTCGCCCGTTTTTCTTCCTCCTTTGCCGTGATATTACCATCGGCTGGTGCCGAGAATTCAATCACGAAAATGATCTTGTTCTTCAGATCTTGGAGGACAATATCAGGCTTCGTAGCACTGATACGTTGAGTGGTCGAGAATGAGAAATTCCAGTAGATCTTACACTGAGCATTCTCCACAATGGACTCGAGTTCCCCCTGGGCGTATGGCAAGACGGGCAATAGATCAACACCATAGAAGTGCCTCAGATGGTAATATAACACTTTTAGAGCTGCATTGTGTCTCTCTATGTACCCGTATCGTGCATATTTTGAGCATCCACTGAGAACATGTCCAAGTGTTTCTGGCTCTTGCTTGCACGCTCGGCAGTTGGTATCGCCTACAGGTATATTCATTATGCGCTCGCGGTAAACTAAGGTGTCTATAACGCCATCTTGACAGGCAAAAAGAAATCCCTCAGTCTCCGATTTTAATCCAGCAGACTTGAGAAACATGTTGGACAGACCCATCGAGAGCTCTTCTCTACGTATAATGCCGTAGAATTTACCATGAAGGGGCTTGTCAGCATGTTCTCTTAGTAGAAGCGTATGTTCTGCTTCCTGTACACGACTTTTGAGCACCAAAGGTGTTAGTGATGCTAGGCCATGCGTAGTATCGCTGGAATCAAATGGGAGGCCAAGCTCCTCTGCGGCCCTATCTGCGGCACGATATAGAAACGCCGCAGCATTGACGACTTCATGTTGATGTACTAGTCGCATAAGAAAATCTGTGCTGTTTAGAACTGAGCAGGCTGTAGCCAGAACCGTTCTGCGATGAAGACACTCTAAGCTCAGCAAGCCTCTACCCCCTTTATCTCGAGGGAGGTATATTCGAGGTACGGAAGATCTAGGATGATGACTTCGATGAATTGTCATCATCTTGCGTGTGCTTCGGTCAAGTTGCTTCAACTCATCGACGTTCCATTTTACTGCACCAAACGTGTAGAGCAGTATAGGAACGGCCAGCATATTGGTCGCCTGGATCTTATTCTTTCCAGATAATTCGGAAGCCCAAATTTTTCTGAGAATTTGGCGATACCTTTTTCCAAGGGCCGTTTTTAACGCAAGCACATCATGGGTTTCCGCTTGCGGTATTCCAAGATATGTATATGTTTCTCCAATACCAAGATGTTGAATGGTATTTCCGCCGATGAGTTGAACATCCTGATCGTGACCCGATGATGTAGTTTCTAGTCTTCCTTGGTGTAGGTGGACGCAGGCACACTTGTCCAGTCCGAAGCTCATGCCAATCGCTTTAGAGTACCTATTTACCGCCTCCACAAGGATGTTAAGGTCCTCTTTCGAGGAGGCAAAGAGTTTAAGGTCGTCCATGTATAAAAGGTGGTTGACCTTATATTCTCTTTTGTTCGGCGGGCCACATAGGTATCCAGAGCTTTTGCCTCGGAGCACAATAGAAAGAGGCAAGAGGGAGATGCAGAAAAGTATCGGACTTAGAGAGTCTCCTTGGAAGACTCCCCTCTTATATGTGATATAGCTTGTAGTCACTTGTCTTTTGTCAGATGTTATGACAAATCTTGTCCGCCACAAGAGCATAAGCTCTTTTATGCATCTCACTATTTTTGGATGCACCTCCATGCATTCAATGAGCTTAATAAGTAGCTCATGGTTCGTGTTATCGAATGCCTTACGGTAGTCAATCCAAGCCATGGACAGATTGCGTCGATACCTGATCGAGTCCTGGGTGATACATCTGTCTATTAACAGGTTCTCCCTGCAACCTGCCAGACCTCTCTTGCATCCACGTTGTTCAACTATTGCACTCCATACCGGCTCGATAGTTGTTAATATCCTCTCTTTGAGGATGCCAGTGAATAGCTTGTAGCTGGTGTTTAAACAAGCTATGGGCCTGTAGTTCTTTGGACTTGACAAATCTCCGCTCTTAGGAATCAATACCGTGCGTCCTTCCACTAGCCACTGCGGGACGGGTTGTTCTCCGTTTAAGAAAGTTGTAAATATACGAGCTAGATGTTGGTGCATAGAAGTAAACTTCTTCCACCAAAAGTTGTTGATTTTATCTGGCCCTGGCGCTGAAAAGTTCTTAGTTCTAGCGATAACTTTCTTCACTTCTTCAGCAGTAATTAGTGGACACTCTTCCTCTGGACCTTGTAACCTTTGCCTTTGGCAAAAGTTACGAAAGAGTGATATATCTGAAGCCTCTTCATTTAGCTGATAAGTATCTCCATATACTTGTTCCCAGAAGACTTGAATCTCTTCTCGACTAGGCGGATTTTTAACGGCACATGACGTTTTATTGAACAGACGGGAAGGATGAGTAGAAAAGGTGGAATTTTCCTGAATCCACTTTACTCGCCGTTCAAGGCGCTGTTTCGCTGTTGAAAGAGATCTTATTTTTTGCGTCCAGTGCTGCTTGATGGTCAACAGTTTACACTTGTTCAGCGTGTGATTTGCTTTCCTCAAGTTTCGAGCAAGTGCCCTAACTTTTGGAGTGAATTTTTTATTCAATGTTATGTAGCTAATCACGCACTGAATATTTGATGCATGCCGTCTCGCCGTTTCAATTTTGAATTGAAGCTGTGCAATACGCTCGCGAGTCTTACTCAGACGTACTGAAGTTTCGTTACTTCTACTGTCGCTAAGCAAGGACACCGCCTTCTCGTAAACAACGCAGTTCAGATTCCAGAGATTAACATCTTCGGGGAGCAAATCGGGGAGAGCAGTATTAGCTTCAGCTAATTTGTCCATCCTGAGAAAGACTTTTTGGTGGATAGATCTCCTACTTCTCATGTTAGCATTATCGGCTATCTGCAAAGGTGGTCTTGCTGGAACGGGTGGAATGTTCGATGGAGGATGTTGCTCTTCTTCTTGTTGATAAAGAGCTTCATATCCGTTTTTTCGCAAAAAGGATACCTGATCTCTTAAATACTGAGGCGTTTGATGAGCATATTCCGGGTGCATATTGACCCAACGGTCATGCAACCTCTTCATGAATCCTCTTCGCGCCGGTGAGCTTCTTTGCCAACAGGTAAGGATGTCTCTCCTGAGTTGGTCCGACCATTTAAATCGATGTTCTCGCGTTTGTCCGGGGCCATTGCCTGGTCGTCGCCTCGGTTCGGTCCTATTGCCACTCCCAACTGAACCATGGCCTCCATCCGAGAGAGGCCTATTGTGGGTGGCACTGCGCGATACTGGTGTCGTAACCGCATAATTCATTGCTTTGGGGAGTTAGCCCAAAGCAACGTGGCTGACTGCAAGAGCCGGAGCTCTCGGGCGATGGGGTCGCCACATCCCTACGCATTATTTTTATTACACATTATTATTATTATTATTATAATTGAATATATTATTTAGAACTCTTGAAGATAAACTGTTTTCTTTTGAAGTTACAAAAACTGAACTAAAAATTCGAGCACTCAAATTAAAATTTTTTTTAATTTTTGAAGTTTCAAAATTGAACCTTTTTGTTTAATTCAAACGCTTAATAAAAAAAGTCGTTAAATTGTAAAATTTTAAATTTTAACTTTTATACATTGTACAGTTAAAAGATTGAAAAAAATACAGAAATCCACGCTATCAATTTCAATGATGTGAATTGAATAATTAATCAAAAAATTTATAAATCTTCAAAATTATATCATTTTAAGCAACTCGAATTTTTCCTAAAAATTTTTGAAAATCCTCCAAACGTAAAAAATTATCTGAAAATCATCCTGATTCTTTTTTTAAATTTTGAAAATTTTATTGAATATTCTTTTTAAATTAACTGAAAAAATATACTGTTAGTTTTTCTAGGAATTTTGATACGAATTTTTTATTCATTTAAAACCTTTCAAAATATGCTTAAAAAGCTTATAAATTTTGTGTGCAGATTTTTCAAACATCTGCATTCTGTTTTCAATGTTTAAAAATTTTTTTCACGTTTTAAATTATTTTGGAATCATTTCAAAACTTCTAAATATATTTTGAACAAAACATGTGATAGTTAATATTTTAACCAAGGAAAGATTTTTATTTTAAATCAAAAACAGCTGAATTAAAAAAAAAATATGAAATTTCTACCAAAAGAGATAAACATTCAAATCCAAGAAATATTTTCCGGACAATAAAGAAAAAAAACTTCATCCAAAATGTTGAATTTTCAAACCAGAAAGATGAGCTTTGTACAAAACAGTTTAATTTGCAACCAAATACATGAATTTTCAATTAAAATTATGCAGATTCACAAAAAAATGAATTTTTGAGAAAGTAGTTCAACTTTTAACAAAGGAGTTGATTTTTCAACGGAAGAAGATTAATTTTCAACAAAAAATGTAATAGTAGATATTTTAACAAAAAAATATTTCAATTTTGAATCAAAAACAGATAAATTTTACCAAAAAATACGAATTTTCAACAAAATACAAAATTTTCTAACAAAAAATGAAAGGATTTTAAACAAAATACATCAATTAATTTTTGAACCAAATAGTTAAATCTGCAAACAAGAGGATTATTCTTCTAACAAAAAATATGGATTTTCAACCAAATAGTTGAATTTTCAAATAACAAGATAAATTTTTCGCAAAAAATGTAATAGTAAAATTTTCAGTAAAAAAAATTGTACTAAAAATGTAACTAAATACTTATTATTATTAACCCATTCAATTTCCTCAAACTAATTTCATTAAGCTTCTACGTTTATTTAATTAACAGAATTTATATTTTATATTTTCGTTCCCTAAGTTTATAAAATCTTAGCAAGATTTGAAGAGGGAGGGAGGGAGGGAGGGAGGGGACAGCAAATCTCACGGTTCCTTCCCCCCCGAAGGGGGGGGGGGGGGGGGCCCTTCAGAAAAACACCTTACGTGAATTTTTAAGTAACCCTTATTTTTTTGTTTATTCATTTATTATTATTTCATGAATTTATGCTTATTTGTGGATCTCGGGACAGTAAGGGTACGTGGGTTAGCGTTTGCAGATGATAAGGTTGTTCTAGCAGAGTCAATCGAAGATTCGCAAAGCATGTTGAGCACACTGAATATTAGCATGAAGAACGTGGGCCTCAAAATTAAGGTCAATAAAACAAAAATTATGTTGCTTTGAGGGAAAGGGTGAGAATATATGTAATTTAATATACAAAATTTAAATATATTCCGAAATATTGTCTCATATTCCCTCATATTCCTACATATTCTCATATTCTTTGTATTCACAAATATTTAAATATATTCTGTATATTCCCGAATATTTAATTAACAGAATTTATATTTTATATTTTCGTTCCTTAAGTTTATAAAATCTTAGCAAGATTTGAAGAGGGAGGGAGGGGACAGCAA
>CAKNYM010047421.1:15845-29163 GCA_932195095.1 Andricus curvator | reverse complement strand
TCCATCTACTACCCATCCCATCATTTTTCCTCACTTCCAAATCAGTCATATCTCCTATTTCCCTCCCATAATTAACTTTACTTCTTATTTCCCCGCTCTTCCCCTACTTTCCATCTCAGAATTTCCACTCACTTCCACTACTCTCCTTTTCTTCATTTCCTATCACTTCCTCCACTTCCCTCCCATCATTTCCCCCACTTTCCTCTCATAATTTCCCTAATTCTCCTCCCATAATTTCCACTCACTTCCACTACTTTCCCTTCCTTCGTTTCCTATCACATCCCCTTAAATTTAAATTTTCAAATAAATAGTTTAAGTTTTAACCGAATGGTATAATTTCCAACCAAAAATATGAATTTTCAACAAAAAAGTTAATTTTCAACCAAATCGTTTAATTTTCTAACAAACTGTTGAATTTTTAAGCAAAAGCGACGAATTTTCTACCCGAAAATATTAATTTTTAACAAAAAAGTTCATTTACGACCAAATAGTTCAAATTTCAAGAACGCAACGCTTTGGTTGAAAAATAATCTGTTTTAGTTGAGGATTAAATTGGTTTCTTGAAAAATCTTCTTTTTTATTGAAATCAACTGTTCTAAACATAAAATTTTAATTTTGGTTTGTTTTAAATATCAACTATTACACTTAAAATATCTATTTAAAACAACTGTTACATTTAAAATAAAAATATTTTTTAGTTCAAATATTAACTACTTTATTTATTCTTTTAGATTAAAAATAATAATAATTCATTAATTAAATACATTTACTTTGTTAAAAATTCGTTTTTAGTATGTTAAAAATTAATTTGTTTCAACTGAAAATTTAAAAATTTCGTTGAAAATTCAACTGCTTACAAATATGTGGTAGACAATTCAACTATTTTAAAAGCAAATTCAACTATTCTGTAGAAAATTTTTTTTTTTTTTTAAATAAAAATTAATTATTTCAAATAAAATTTTTACTATTGCCTTTTTGATTAGGAATTGATATTTTTTAGTTTTAAAAATTATCTATTTGATTGAAATTTTTTTTTATTTTGTTAAAAATTCGTCTTTTTATGAATAATTAATCTTCTTGGCTGAAAATTTTTCCATTCGTGTATTTTGTTGAAAATTCATCTTTTTGGTACAAAATTCGACTTTTTTGTAGAAAATTCTTTGTTTTTGTTAAAAATTAATTTTCTGCAATAAAAATTTAATTATTACATTTTTGGTTAAAAATTGATTTTTTCATTTCAAAGATTCAACTATTTGGTTGAAAATGTATGTAATTTTTGAAAACTCGTCTTTTTTATAGAAAATTAATCTTCTTGGTTGAAAATTTTTCCGACCATTTTTTGCTCGACAATTTTTTGGGGTGAGTTTCACTCCGTGTGACTAATTAGGGTTAAAAATAACAAAATCAAATTTTTTGAAAAACGACACAAGGTAAGAAAAAAAATTAAAACACAAAAGTTGTTCACCCAAAAAGGATCTACAAATTTGTTATCAATAATTTTTAGATAGGACGAGTCGATTTTCTTTTAATCGTAAAAAATAAGATTAACAACAACAAAAAATAAATTTTTGAAAAAACGAGACAAGAGACGAAAGAAATGAAGAGACAAAAGCTGTTCAACCAAGGAATATCCACAAATTTGTTACAAACTCTTGTTATAAAAATATATTAAGAATAATTAACTTTTTGGGAAAAGGACACAAGCTACAATAACATTTTATTTAACAACATTTTTCGCCTGAATTTTATCTACAAATTTGCTTAAAACCATCTTACGCTAAGATGTGTATTTTTAGCTTAAATTGTAAAAAATAGCATTGAAAATAAACAAATCAAATTTATGGAAAAACGTCACAAGTTGCAATAAAATGTTTAATAGTGTATATTATGAATTGTAATAATATAAATTGATTGAAATGATATATTTTTCAGGGTAGCTGAAAATGAAAATTGGTGTAAAATAAGGAACAAATATAAAAATAATCATGAAAAATAAAATTTGTACTTTATTTTGCAATATCTGAATAAGCAATCCCAGACCGAGATACAGAAATAAATGTAATATATATTTGATATAATAGTGTTGAACAGAACACAGAGAAGCTCGCATTTCTGAAAAAATCGAGTGCGAAGCACGAGTTACGAGTTGAGAATGTGTTCCTTAAAGCCGAAAGAGCTTTAACAAAAGAGAATTCACAATCACCAAATTACAGTTGTTGATGCTTTGTCCTTCAATTTTAAAAGGGAAAGCTCGTCAAGATTCATCTTTTTGATTTAAAAATTTATCACTTCTGGTAGAAATTTAATCTTTTTTTGGTTAAAAATGAAACTGGTTTGGCTCGGTAATTTATAAGAAACAGTAAGACTTTATCAAATCCCCTTTCCCCCGAAACCGTCTTATGTAATTTTTGGATAACCCCCAAAATTTCAGAAAAAAAACTTTATGTAATTTATTCACGGCCCCTAATTAATAAGAAATCTAATTGACTTAACACGACAAATTTACAAATCCATGATCACATATAGCTGTAGAAACTTCCGCTCCTTCCTAATTGCTCTCATCTCGTCGAACCCAATATATACTTCTATCGACACACAGATATAGATATAGTGGATTTTCGATGAATATTGACGGTAATTGCCACATGACTGGGTCAATGCATTTCAATATTCGAATTTTATTATACAAGAACAGCATACCGATTCAGTACATAATAGATGTTGTAATGCAAGGTGCAAAGTTTGTGGTGAGCACTTGTTTAGTATCAGGATATTGATACAAATCTGATAAATAATTATGTATTATTAATAAACGAACTCGTAACAGTGCCTCGGTAGCAATAATTGAACAATAATTAAACAATAATTGAATAATTTGATATTGAGGATACAGTTCTCATCAAAGCCTCCCCATCAACCCTACCAATCGAAATACGAGTAAACACTTCAAGGCCTGCGACTTATTTAATAAATTAACAACAATGTCAATAGCAGCATAAATTTTGATAAACAGTAGGGAAATAGTGTCATGGTACTTTTAGAAAATTATATCAAGGATTAACTATTTTTCAAATCTGATGGAGTCAATGGATGGCTCCTACAAGCAATAAAATCAATATATACTGGTAGCAAAGCGTGTGTAGGGTTAATGGAAAACTGAGGGACTGGTTCGATGTTATGCAAGGTGTTAGACAAGGATGCGTTATGTCCTCATGGTTATTTATTATAGTAAAGTGTCAATTCATTATAGTCAAATAGTCAATGAACAAAATATTATAGTCAAGGACAAGTGTCTAATATTGGCCCTCTTTGACGAAGAAGGTGTGGATCTCGGGACAGTGAAGGTACGTGGGTTAGCGTTCGCAGATGATAAGGTTGTTATGGCAGAGTTAATCGAAGACTTCCAAAGAATGTTGATCAAACTGAATACAAACATGAAGAACATGGGCCTTAAAATTAACGTAAATAAAACAAAAATTATGGTGTTTTAAGGAAAGGGTGAGAAAACAATGTGCAACATTGTCGTAAATGATGAGAGAATAGATTATTGGATATACGTATCAAGGAGGGTAATTCCAAGTTTTTTCAGGTATAATTTTTCATAGTACGGAGCCATTCAAATATTTCGATTTTTTTTTTAAATCGACTCGGAATATGTGTATAGTTTCGCGAGCTTATTATAAATAATGTTTTTTTAGTTTCTAGGGTTTTATTAATATGCTAAATTTAGAAAGCTTTAACAAATTATATTACAAGATATTCTTAAATATACTAGCACCATAGATTAATTAAATAATTAAATTCTTAAATAATACTAAAAGAATAATTAATCATTCCTTCCTTTTTTATAAATTCCATGAATTTCAATAATAATTAAAACAAAATTTCATTTCATCCTCTTATACTTAAAATTCAGTACATATTTAGGTAAAATTAATGTGGGTACTATATTAAATCCAATTTAAATCGATTTAAATTCCTAATTCTTCAAGTTAAAATATTTCCATTTCCAATTAGATGGATAAAATTTTAATCAATAGTTGAGAATTTTCAACCAAAAAGATTAATTTCATACCAAAAAAGATTTTTTCAAACAAATACATACATTCTCAACCAAATAGATGAATTGAAAAAAAAAATTCAACCAAATACTTGAATTTTGAACTAAAAAAGATCAGTTTTCAAAAACAAATGGAATAATTAAATTTTCAGTTAAAAAAATAAATTTTCCAACAAAAAATGTTCAACCACAGGAATGAATTTTTCACTAAAATCATAATTTGAGAACTGCAATGGATGAATTTGAAACCAAAAAGATGAATTTTTAACAAAACAGTCAATTTAAAAAAAAATCAGAGACCGCAATTTTCGGTAAAAGAAATTGATTTTTACTAAAAAAAGGAATTTTAAACAAAACATTTGAATTTTTAACTAATATGATGTATTTTCCAATTAAACAAATGACTTTTCAGCAAATAAAGGTTTTTCAGTCAAAAAAGAAAAAAAAGTTCATCTAATCTGTTGAACTTTCAAGCCAAAAGAACAATTTTCTGTAAACCGTTGAATTTTCCACCCAAAAATATAAATTTTCAACAAAAAAGTTAATTTTTGAAAGAATTAAAAGTTGAAAAAATAAATTTTCCAACAAAAAATTTTCAACCACAGAATGAATTTTTCACTAAAATCATAATTTGTCAACTGGAATGGATGAATTTTAAACCAAAAAGATGAATTTTTAACAAAACAATCAATTTTTTACAAAAAATGAAAGAGTGAAATTTTCAGTAAAAGAAATTTATTTTTACTAAAAAAAGGAATTTTAAACAAAACAGTTAAATTATTAACTGATATGATGTATTTTCCAATTAAACAAATGACTTTCCAACAAATAAAGGGTTTTCAGTCAAAAAAGAAAAAAAAGTTCATCTAAACTATTGAACTTTGAAGCCAAAAGACAAATTTTCTGTAAACCGTTGAATTTTCCACCCGAAAATATAAATTTTCAACTAAAATGATGATTCTGCACACAAAAAAAATCAGAACCAAAAAAGATTTTTATTTAAATAAAAAAGTTGAATTTAACAAAAACAGACGAATTTTCAACAAAATAATTGAATCCGCAACCAGAGAAAATTAATTTTCAACCAGTTTCATTTTTATATAAAAAAGAAGAAATTTACGCTAAAACAGATTAATTTTTAATCCAAAAAGACGAATTTTCAACAAAATACATGAATTTCGAGCTAACAAAGATCAGTTTTCAACAACAAATGGAATAATAAAATTTTCAGTTGAAAAAATAAATTTTCCAACAAAAAATTTTCAACCACAGGAATGAATTTTTCACTAAAATCATAATTTGTCAACTGGAATGGATGAATTTTAAACCAAAAAGATAAATTTTTAACAAAACAATCAATTGTTTACAAAAAAATGAAGGAGTGAAATTTTCCTTAAAAGAAATTAATTTTTACTAAAAAAAAGGAATTTTAAACAAAACAGTCAAATTATTACGTGATATGATATATTTCCCAATTAAACAAATGACTTTTCAGCAAATAAAGGTTTTCCACTCAAAAAAGAAAAAAAAAAGTTCATCTAATCTGTTGAACTTTCAAGCCAAAAGACAAATTTTCTGTAAACCGTTGAATTTTCCATCCAAAAATATAAATTTTCAACAAAAAAGTTAATTTTCAACCAAACAGTTAGAGTTTTAACCAAAAAAGAGAGAATTTGAAATGGATAGTATTATTTTTCTACCAAAAAGACGAAATTTCAACTAAAAAAGATCAACTTTCAACAAAATACTTAAATTTTCAACCAATAAGATAAATTTTAACTAAAATAATGAATCCTACGAATTTTCAACAAAATAATTGAATCCTCAACCAGAGAAAATTAATTTTCAACCAGTTTCATTTTTATATAAAGAAGAAAAAATATACGCTAAAACAAATTAATTTTTAAACCAAAAAGACGAATTTTCAACCAAGAAAAATGTCAGTTGAAGTTTCAACACGAAAAATATCAATTTTCAAGGAAAAGTTCATTTTCTATCAAAATAGTTGAATTTCCAATAAAACAGTTGAATTCGAAACCAAAAAGGATAACTTTTTAACAAAATTGTTGAATTTTCAACCAAAAAATAAAATATTCAACTAAATCCGATTTAAAATTTTTCCTGGCCAAAATTTAATAAGTAAGGAAATATTATTATATTATTATAATTTTTTATTTATTCAAAATTTTAATAATTTATTCGAAAACTATCACCTTAATCTTGTAACATTATAAGCATAATTATAATTTGTTATAAACGGAATAAAAAAACTTACAATAAAAATTTCAAATTTATTATCCTTGAAAGTTGGCTGACTTTTGAAACTGTCAACTGAAGGAAATGAAATTTTTATTTAGTACGTAACCAGTTTTTTTTAGTTCCTTCCGCAAACCACTGGAGAATTCTAAGGGGATTTGAAAGTAAAAAAGTACATATCTCCTACTTTTCCTAGGAAATATCCTTTTTGCTCTCGATGTATCTGTCTCTTTGAATTTGGGCTGGCTTGAAACACCCGGTAGGTTTCGCACTTGGTCCGGGCTTTACTGAACTATTCAGGTCGGGTTTGCGACCTAGATCGAGAGCAACTTTCGACGCTTTTGGGGTGGAATCAGGAGAGAGAGTCGAAGGCGGAAGGAATAGGTCGGTCCCCTGGAGGTTTGGATTAAACAAAACAATACGGGAATCAACCACAAAGACGAAACCACTATTGTCTTCCAGACAATTTTTTCACCTTCCAATCAAGCATTTGCACCGAAAAATCAAGCCGTTGGCACTATTTAATTAAACCATCGCACCGCACCAAAAAGGGTTTCGTAGCCGGTTAAGACGTTAATTAAATCGTTCAAAACCTCCCCCTCCCATACTTTCCCACCCCTACTCCACCTACATTCCCCTACTTCCCCACGCTGAACTTCACCCTCGCTCACCCCTTCCCCAACTTCCTCCTCGACTACTTCCCGCTCTCCTCCCTTCCCTGGCCATCACTTCCCCTACCCTACTCACCCTCATTTCTAATAATTTCCTCTACTTCCCTTCAATTACACTCACTTTCGCTACTTCACCCCCACCTACTTTCCTCTCACTTCCCATAATTACTCATCCCTCATTTCCTTGCACTTCCCCTGATTTTCCTACGTTTCCCTTAATGTATCCTACTTCACCTCCACTCACTTCCCCTACTCCCACACCCCTCATTACCCCTCAATCCCACCTATTTTCCCTTCACTTACTTCCTATACTTCCTATACTATATATTATACTATACTTCCTATACTATACTTCCTGTATATATTTCCATTTACCCTACTTTCCCTCCCTAATTTTCTCGACTTTATCTTCCCTCATTACGCTTCACTTACCCTCTCCTCATTCCCTCTCGCTGAACCTACTTTCCCTTCCTTTATTTCGCCTCACTTTTTCTTCCCTTACTTTCTCTAACATCACTTCCCATTCCTTTCACTACTCCCACTTAATTTCCTTTACCCCCTTACTCTCATTTCCCATAATTTCCCTTACTTCTCCTCCCCTCATTTACCCTAATTTAACTTATTACCCTCTCCTTATTTTCTTTATTTCAACTTCTTCCCCTCCCCTCATTTTCTATACTTTAAATTCTTTTCTTCCCATATTTTCCCTACTTAGCCTTCTCTCATTTCCTCCAATTTCCCTCCTCCCATTTTCCTTACTTCCCCTACCCCCTTCCTTAATTTCCTCCGATTGCCCTCATTCACCCTACATTACCTCCCCTCATTTCATTTCATTAACTCACACTTCCCTTAATTTCCCCTAACTTCCGCCACTTCCACACTCCTTATTTCCCCTATTTCACCTGATTACTCTCATTTTTCCTCCCCTCACCTCATTTCCCAGTGATTCCCATAACTTCCAATATTTTACCTTCCCTCATTTCCCCTACTTCACCTAATTCCACTTTCCTTATTTTCTCTTACTTCACAACCCTCATTTCCCCTCCCTCCTCTTCCATAATTTTCCCCTACTTTCCCCTACGTTACCTAATTCTACTCCCCTAATTTTCCATCACTTCCTCTACCTGCTCTACCCTTTTTTCCCCCCGTCCCCATCCCTCATTTCCTCTTACTTCCCGTTCTACTCCGCCCTTATTTCCCCTCACTACCCCACACCTCATTTTCATCATAACCTCTACTCTCCCTCTCCTTATTTTCTCTCACTTCTCATACTTCCATATATCTCATTTTCTCTCACTTCCTCTGATCCCCCTTCATTACCCCTAAAATCTCTTACTTCCCCTCTACTCATTTCTCCTCACTTCTCCTACTCCCCACCTTGTACTTCCTCTACCTCATTTCCCCTCACTCCCCCTACATTCAGTCTACTTACTTCCTACTTTTCCTTCCCTACTTTCCTCTAATTTACCCTACTTTCCCTCCTCTCACTTCCCCTACTTTTTCTCTCCTCATTCCCCTCACTTCCCCTCTCATAATTTCCTCTCGTTCAACCTACTTTCATACCCCTTACTTACCCTACTTTTCCTCCGCTCATCTCCCTCACTTCTTTACCTCCTAATTTCTCTTCCCTATTGCCCATTCCTTCGCCTACTTCTCCTTCATTTTCCCTACTCACCCTAATCTTGTTTCTCATAATTTCCCTTACTTCTTCTGCCATCATTTCCTCTCACTTTCCCTACTTCAACTTCTTCCCCTGCCCTTATTTTCCCTTATTCAAATCATTCCCCTCTCCTCATTTTCCATACTTCAACCTCTTCCCCTCCCCTAATTGCCCATACTTTAAATTCCTTCCCTCACTTCAGTTCCCCTAGTTTCCCTTCACTCATTTTCTGCACTGCCCCTACTCCCTCAGTTCATTTTCCCTAATTCAACTTCCCTAATTTCCCCTACTTGACTTTCCCTAACTTATTCTACTTTCCCTAACTTCTTCTACTTTCCCGCCTCTCATTTACCCTACTTCATCTAATTCATCTGCGCTTATTTTCCTTCACTTCCGTTCCCCTCATTTCCCCTTCATTGTTCCTAATTCCCTCTACTTCCCCTACAATAATTTTCCCTACTTTACCTTATCCCACTCTCCTTATTTCTCTTACTTTCCCTCCCATCATTTCCCCTACTTTCCCTACTTTGCCTAATTACACTCCCCTCATTTCCCCTTCCTTTTACCTCCACTTTCCTTACTTCGCCTCACTTTTCCCCTCATTTCCCATACTTTCTCTCCCTTCATTTCCTCTTATTTCCCCTCTACTTATTTTCCCTTACTTCCCCTACTCCCCGAAGAGCCGAATTAAATTATAAGGGCTTCGGTCCGGGGCTACGAAACCCTAAAAAATGACTTTATTGGTTCTAAATAACGTACAGCCGAAAATGTTGACCGATTTGGACGTAAAAAAATTGAAAATAAAGCTGATAAAATTTCCCACAGAGTTGTTAAGCCTGATTTTTAATTTAATTTTTCAATTTTTTTTTATACATGAACAAATATAACGACAAATTGCCATTTTTAAAGTTTCGTAGCCTCGGACAGAAATCCTTCTAATTTCGATCGGGTGCCTGTCTGTCCGCCGCACTTTTTTCCATGGCGGGGAAGTGAGGGGAAATCAAGAAAGAGAAAGTAGGGGAAATGAAGGGTGAGGAAGTGATTAGGGGCAATGAGGGGGAGGGGAACTAGAAGAAGTGAGGGGAATGATGGAGGTACAGAAAGTGAGAGGAAACGAGGGTGGGGAAGTGAGTGGAAATGTGGAGTGGGGAAGCAGGGTAAGGGGATTTTTAAATGGGGAAGTGTGAGGGGGAAGTAGATGAGGAAAAAATTGGGGAAGGGGAGCGAAGGTTAAAGTGTGGGGAGGAGGAGTAGGGGAATGCACAATGAGTAGGAGAAGGAAAGTATGGGGGGGGGGGGGTACACGACATAATTACCTTCTTAATAGTCTACGATACCTTTTTTTGTAGACACATGGTGCCTCCTTCGACTAATTTTTTCTATTTGACGCTGCCGGTGCTCGTGAATAATAGGAAAACTTTATAAACAAATTATTTGTTGCAAGTGTGTTTTCTATAATCAATAATAAATAAATGCATTATTCGGGCATTTTGTCGACGGAAAAATTAGTTTTTCTCAATGTCAATCCTTCTGATTGGAATTTCCATAATAATTTCAGTGAAATGCATAAATAGTAGAAAAATTGTATGATTTTTTTAAACAAATTTAATAAACAAATACATTATTCGGGCATTTGTCTACAATAAAATCCATTTTTTTTTCGATGCTAGTCTCTCAAATTGAAATTCCATCATAATTTCACTAAAATTCATATTAAGTTGATTAATTGTATATTTTTTTAACAAATTTGCTGGAAAATACATTATTCGGGCATTTGTCTGCAATAAAATTCGTTTTTCTCAATTCCAGTCCTTCTGATGAGAATTTCCATGATAATTTCAGTGGTTCCACTTCTTGTAAAGTTTGTACATTTTTTCATTATTATTACATTTAAAAGATTTTAACATGTTGCCCTCTATGAAATTATGAACCAGTATTTTTTTATTTTTTATGTGTTTATGTGTCGTGCTTTATTGTACTTACAGTTATTATGAATTTAGGAGTTGTATTTTCGCTTACCTGTAACATAAAAATATTATAGATAATTATTATCAATCATGATCAAGTTTTTTTTTAAAGACAACGTACCAAGGAGTGAAATATTGTCACATTTAAAGATTTGAAAATTGGAATATGCATTCCTAGTTGTTCAATTTTAGATTCAAATACTTCAATTCCAAGGTTTTGTTAATTAAAAAAAAAAGTCCCCAGATATTAAAAGTGTTCAATAATAAACAAAAATGGAATAGTTAAATTTTTATTTAAAAAAAATTTTCTACAAGGCAGTTGAATTTTTCGTTTTGACAAAATTTTCTACAAAAAAGTTGAATTTTCAACCAAGTAATTGAATGTTCACTTGAAAAAATAATTTTTAACAAAAAAAAACTAGTTTTTATCAATTCTGGTCAATTTTCAACTAAAGAGATGAATTTTCTACTATCATTATGAATCTTCAATAGAAAAGAGAATTTTTAAGAAAGCAGTTACATTTTGACAAAAGAGATGGATCTTCAACCTAGAAAAATTAATCTTCAACAAAAAATGTAATAGTTGATATTTTAAACAAAAAAGATATTCATTTTAAAGAAAAAAACATTAAATTAAAAAAAAATGAAATTACTACAAAAAGAGATGAATTTTTAAATCTAAAAGTCATTCAAGAAAGACAAAATAAATTTCATCCAAAATGTTGAATTTTCAAGTCAAAAAAGACGATATTTCTATAAAACAGTTGAATTTTCAAACAAAAAATTACATTCTCAACCGAAAAGATGAATTTTCAACCAAGGAGATTATTTTTCTACAAAAAAAAAAGAATTTTCAAGAAATTACATCAATTTACAACCAGATAGTTAAGTTTTCAAACTAAAAAGATAAATTATTCACCCAAAATAGAATATTTAAATTTTGATTTAAACAAATAATTTTCAATGAAACAATTTTTTTTCGACAAAACAGTTGAATTTTCTACAAAATAGTTGAGTTTTATACCAAACCGTTTCATTTTCAAAACAGACGAATTTTCCACAAAAAAGTTGAATTTTCAACCAAACAGTTGAATTTTCAAGCAAATAATTAATTTTCACTAAAAAAAATTAATGTTTAACAAACAAAAAAAACTAATTTTTATCAAAGCAGTTCAATTTTCAAACAAAGAAATTAATTTTCCATTAAAATCATGAATTTTCATCAAAAACAGCAAATTTAAGAAAGCAATTCAACTTTGAACCAAAGAGTTGAATTTTTGACATACAAAAAATTATTTTTAACAAAAAATATAATATTGGATATTTCAACCAGAAAACAATTAAATTTAATAGTTAAATTTTCAGTAAAAAGGACATTAATTTTCAACCGAAAATTAAACGAATGTTCAAGAAAATAGTTGCATTTTCGATAAAATTACATTTCCAACCAAATAGTAGAATTTTTAATCAAACAAAGTGAATTCCGAACGAAAAATATAATGGTAGACTTTTTAACCGAAAAAAATCAGCTTTTTAGCAAGAATAGTTTGATTTTCTTATTGGTTTCTATTATTTCAGTTCACACTTAAGCGGAAAAATGAGAAAGAGGGAAAGTTTCTTTCAAAAAAAGGGAAAAGAGGGGAATAGGGGAAAGAGATGTGAAGTCTAAAATATGAAAGTGATTAAAATTAAAAAGAATGTTTTAAATAAAAATATTCCATTTGACCTCTAACCCTTATACAAATTTAAAAGTTGAAAATCTTTATATTAGTATTGATAGTAATAATTTTCAGTTTGTCTTTGTCGTTGTTTATACGGAGTTGAATGCAAAGCTGAAATTAGATTCAAGAATTGATTACCGATTCTGATCAGAAACTGTTCGCAACCAGTTCACGTAGCCTCTGTTTTGCATGCTGGTTTACACACACAGACACACAAATACGCACACACACACATACACACACAGACACAATCGGCAAACTTTGAGAACCACACACAAGCCCCATATTCACATGAATTTAGACGCAAGCTGACAAACTTGGAAACTATCTATGCCTGGTATTTCTCAATTATTGTAAATAGAACTGTTGATTGTATAGATTACTTGTAAAAAAAAAAGTTATAGAGGGCGCCTTGTGCTTACAAAAAAGGGTTTCGTAGCCTATTAGGATGTGTTTAAACCTCTCCCTTCCATACTTTCCCTCCCCTCCCCTCACTTCACCCATCCCCATCCTTTTCCAACTTCCTCCTCCATCCCTTCTCAAACCTTCTCCTCCACTACTCCCCCCTCTCCCGGCTTCCCCATCAGCTGACTCACTCCTTTCCCTACTTACCCACCACTTACTTCTCCATATCCCTTCGCTACATTTCCATTACTTCCTCTCTCTTCATTTTCCCTACTTTCCCTTCCCTCATTTTCAATCACTTCCTCTACATTTTCTCACATCATTTTCCTTTACTTCATCTACTACCCGTCCCATAATTTTCCCTCTACTATAAATTCTACCCCTCCTCTCACTCCCTCCCTAATATCACCTGCTTTCCCACTCCTCATATCTCCTACTTCCCCTCTCCTCATTTTCCCTACTGCACATTCCCTTATTTTCCCTCACTTCACTTACTTCCCATAACATAATTTAAGCTCACGTCCCGTAATTCTTCTCCCATGATTTTAATTCACTTCCACTACTTTCCCTTCCCTCAT
>CAKNYM010047421.1:0-15835 GCA_932195095.1 Andricus curvator | reverse complement strand
ACTACTTTCCCTTCCCTCATTTCCTATACTTTCCCCTACTTCCCTCCACATTTCCCCTACTTCCCCTCCTTTAATTTTCCCTCACTTCTCCTACTGCCCTCTCCTCCTTTCCCCTCACTTCCCACAGGCCCCACTCATTATTTCCCCTCCCTCCCTCTACTTCGTCATCACTAATTTCCCTTCGCTTCCCCTACTGACATGAATTTTCAACCAAAGATTTGCATATTCAAGCAAAAAAAACGAATTTTTCAGAAGCATTTGAATATTTTCAATTAAAAAGGAAGAATTTTCTATCCAAATAGACAAATGTTCAACAAAAGAGTGAAATTTTCAAAAGAATAATTAAATCTTCAATAAAATAATTGAATTTTTAACAAAATAGTCGAATTTTCAACCAAAATGATGAACCAAAGAGACGAACTTTAAACAAAATATTTGAATCCTCAACTAAAAACAAGATTAATTTTCTACCAAAAAATTTGATTTTTAACCAAAAATGATTAAATTTCTACCAAAAGAAATAAATTCTCAAACCAAAATGACGAATTTTCAAGGAAAGAGTTGAACCTGGTTGTCTTTTGAACTAAAAACGATAAGTTTTCAATCAAAAATGGAATAGTTAAATTTTCTGTTGCAAAACTTGATTTTCTACCAAAAAATACGAATTTGCAAAAAATTCATAAATTTGCAACCAAATTGTTGAGTTTTCAACTAAAAAAGATCAATTTCCAACCAAAAAGGAAATAGTGAACTTTTCAGTTAAAAAATTTATTTTTTAATCAAAAAAGAAGGGATTTTCAACAAAATGGTTAAATCTTCAACCAATAAAATGAATTTTTAACAAAGTAGTTCAACTTTCAACTAAGTAGTCGAATCTTTAAGCCAAAAAGATATTCTTTTATAAGACAATTGGATTTTCCACTAAGAACATTTCTACCATATTAGATGAATTTTTAATAAAAAAAAAGATTAATTTTCAACAAAGCCGTTTAAGTTTCAAACAAAAAAGAAGACTTTTCTACAAAATAGTTGAATTTTTAAACCGAAGAGATTAAACTTCAACCAAAAAAAAGTGGCATTTTCAACCGAATAGTTGAATTTTCAATTTTCAAAAGACGAATTTTTTAGAAGACAGTTGAATTTTCAATCCAAAAGGACGTATATTCTATACAAACAGACAAATTTTCAATAGTAGAGTGAAATTTTCAAACGAATTATTAAATTTTCAACAAAATAATTGAATTTTTAACAAAATAGTAGAGTTTTTATCGAAAATGATGAATTTTCAACAACAAAATAATGATTTTTTAACATAGAGGTTCAACTAAATAGGAAATAATTAAATTTTCAAATAAAAAAAATTAATTCTCAACAAGAAATATACTAGTTGACATTTCAAACAAAAAAAGATTTTAATTCAAAATGGAAAACAGTTCAATTCAACCAAAAAAGACGAATTGTCAACAAAACAGATGAATTCCTCCACTATTTGAAAAATAGTTGCGAATTGAACTATTGTGTTGCAAATTCGTATCTTTTATTGAAAATTAACTATTTCAACTAAAAATTTAACTCTTCCAATTTTGGTTCGAACTTTATATTTTTTAGTTGAAAATTCAAATATTTTTCTAAAAACTCCACTCCTTGGTTAAAAGTTGAACTACATAATAGAAAAGCTTCCAGCATAGACGTCAAAGAATGAAATTCCTCATTTTTCAATCTTTAATAACAAGAAAACATCAGTATGAAATAGAAAATTTTGTTTTTCCATTCACATCTAAATGTTAAGATCTTTCAATTTAATAAAAAAGCTTCTAGCATAGTCGTCTAAAAAATGAAATTCCTCATTTTTTCACTCTATCATAGCAAGTTTTATTCTTTAAGCTACATCGACAAGCCAAACTCTTCAATTTGAGCCATCTTCGAAGATAAAGCGGACTATTAAAAAAGCTTCCAGAATAGTTGTCTAAAAAAATTAAATTCCTTATTTTTCTTATTCTTCAATCTTTGAGAACAAAAAAACACCAGAATAACATAGCGAATTTTATTTTTCAATTCATGCCGTAAAGAAATCAGACCAATAGAAAAGCTTCCAGAATCTTCGCCTGAAAACGAAATTAATCATTTTTCAATCTTTGATAACAAAAAAATATCAGTATCAACTAGAAAATTTTGTTTTTCCATTGACATCTAAATGTTAAGACCTTCAATTTGAATCATTTTCGAAAAAAACCGGATCAAAATAAAAAAGCTTCTAGAAAAGCATTCTCAAAAAACAAAATTTCCTCAATTTTAGTATTTTGTAACCACTGATAATAAAGAAGCGACATTTTAACATCGCATGTTTTATTTTTCAATATACATTAATATGCCAAACGATTCAATTTGAACCACCTTCGATGACAATCGATATAAAAGGAAAGACTCCAGAACAGTGGTCTAAAAAATTAAATTTCCGCATTTTTCTTATTCTTCAATCTTTGACAACAAGAAAACACCAGAATAACATACTAAACTTTATTTTTCAATTTATCCCGGAGAGAAATTGAACTAATAAAAAAGCTTCTAGCATAGTCGTCTAAAAAATGAAATTCCCCATTTTTGCATCTGTCAATCTCGGATAACGAAAAAACATCAGTATGAACTAGAAACTTTTGTTTTTCGATTCACATCTGAATGATAAGACCTTCAATTTGAGTCATTTTCGAAAAAAACGAACTAATAAAAAAGCTTCTAGCATAGTCATCTGAAGAATAAAATTTCCTCAATTTCAATATTTTTTAACCACTGGCTAATAAAAAAGCTACAGTCTAACATACCAAATTTTATTTTTCAATTGATCCTGGAAATATATTGAACTAATAAAAAAGATTCTAGAACAGCCATCTGAAAAACGAAATTTCCTCAATTTTAGTATTTTGTAACCACTGATAATAAAAATCCCTCACTCTAACATAGCAAGTTTTATTCTTCAAGCAACATCGACAAGCCAAACACTTCAATTTGAATTTTATTTTTCAATTCATGCCGTAAAGAAATCAGACCAATAGAAAAGCTTCCAGAATATTCGCCTGAAAACGAAATTCCTCATTTTTAAATCTTTGATAACAAAAAAATATCAGTATCAACTAGAAAATGTTGTATTTCCATTCACATCTAAATGTTAAGACCTTCAATTTGAATTATTTCCGAAAAAAATCTTCTAGAAAAGCCATGTGAAAAACGAAATTTCCTCAATTTTAGTATCTAAAGAAAGATCTAACAAAAAATATTCCAGCATAGTGGTCTAAAAAATGAAATTTCCGCTTTTGTCTTATTCTTCAATCTTTGAAAAAAAACACAAAATTAAATACTAAATTTTATTTTTCAATTGATCCCGAAAAGAAATTGAACTAATAAAAAAGCTTCTAGCATAGTCGTCTAAAAAATGAAATTCCTCATTTCTTCATCTTTCAATCTCTGATAACGAAAAAAACATCAGTATGAACTTGAAACTTTTGTTTTAAAAAAAGCTTCTAGCATAGTCGTCTAAAAAACAAAATTTCCTCAATTTCAATATTTTGTAACCACTGATTAATAAAAAAGCGACACTTTAACATAGCAAGTTTTATTTTTTAATTTACATGAACATGCCAAACGCTTCAATTTGAACCATCTTCGACGACAATCGATCTGAAAGAAAAGGTTCCAGCATAGTGGTCTAAAAAATGAAATTTTCTCATTTTTCTTATTCTTCAATCTTTGACAACAAGAAAACACCAGAATAACATACTAAATTTTATGTTTCAATTGATCCCGGAGAGAAATTGAACTAATAAAAAAGCTTCTAGCATAGTCGCCTAAAAAATAAAATTCCTCATTTTTTCATCTGTCAATCTCGGACAACGAAAAAACATCAGTATGAACTAGAAACTTTTGTTTTTCGATTCCATCTGAATGATAAGACCTTCAATTTGAGTCATTTTCGAAAAAAACGAATTAAAAAAGCTTCTAGCATAGTCGTCTAAAAAACAAAATGTCCTGAATTTCATTATTTTGCAGCCTCTGATTAATAAAAAAGCGACACTTTAACATTGCAAGTTTTATTTTTTAATTTACATGAACATGCCAAACGCTTCAATTTGAACCATCTTTGACGACAATCGATCTAAAAGGAAAGGTTGCGCATAGTGGTCTGAAAAATGAAATTTCCGTACTTTTCTTATTCTTCAATCTTTGACAACAAAAAAAAACACCAGAATGAACTAGAATATTCTGTTTTTCGGCTCACACCTAAATGTCAAGACCTTCAATTTGAGCTATTCTCGAAAAAAATCGGACTGTTAAAAAAGCTTCTAGCATAGTCGTCTAAAAAAGCTTCTAGCATAAAACCCTCCAACATAGCAGGTTTAATTTTATAATCTACATCGACAAGCCGAATAATTCAATTTGAGCCATCTTCGAAGAAAAAGCAGACTAATAAAAAAGCTTCCAGAACAGTTGTCTACAAAATTGAAATTTCTCTCTTTTTTTAATCTGCATTAAAATGCCAAACGCTTCAATTTGAACCATCTTCGAGGACAATCGATCTGGAAGAAAAGATTCCAGAATAGTAGTCTTAAAAATGAAATTTCCTCATATTTCTCATTTTTCAATCTTTGATAACAAAAAACATCACTATCACATGGCAAACTTTATTTTTCAATTAAGCTAAAATACCTTTCGTATCTATAGAAGCCTGCACTGCAATATACACGAATTTAAACACTCAACATTCTTCAGAAGTGACAGAACAGTAGGGCTAACGAGTACCCCTCAGGGAACTGAGCTTCCGAATCCGTTTTTTTTGTCGTTGAGTTGGTAGAGAGAGGTAGAAAAAGGACCGCTGGATAGAGTGGACACACAGAAAAAAAAATCCAAAAAGGGAGAGTGAAAGAGAATTTTAGATTGCTCAGAGAAAAATAAAAAAATGTAAACCGTTTTTCTTTAGAAAAGAATAAATTGCAATAAATATAAAAAAAACGTCTCCAAATGTTGTTGAATATTATTAAAATAATCATTCCTTTCGTAATTTCAATACTTTTCAGTAAATTAGTTTATAAAATTAGGAAATGTTATTAAATGATAAAGTTATCTAATCCATCACTCTCTAAATAATTTTTTCAATTTAATTTGTTTATAAAATTTTTTGGTTGAAAATTTCACTATTCATGTTTTGCTGGAAAATTTATCTTTTTTAGTTGAAACCTTAATCATTTGTTTTGAAATGTATGTATTATGTTAAAAACTCGTCTTTTTTCATAGACAATTATTCTTCGCGGTTGAAAAATGTAACTATTTGGCGAATAATTTATGTATTTTGTTCAAAATTGAACATTGAATTGAATTGATTCAAGGTTGTATGTATGATGAAAATTTGCCTTTTTAGTTAAACTTTTTTTGATTTGAAATAAAAATATTTTTGTGTTGAAATAATAACTATTCCATTTTTTGTAGAAAATTTACCTTTTTTAGTCAAAAATTTAACTATTTGGTTGAAAATTCATTTTTTCAAATTTATTTCCCTTGGCTCGAAATTCAACTATATATTTGGTTGAAAATGTATGTTTCTGGTTAAAAACTAATTTTTTCAAACAAAATTTCAAAAGTTCCATTTTTGGTAGAAAATTTTTCTTTAGTTGAAACTTCAACTATTTGGTTGAAAATTTATTTATCTTGTTATAAATTCGTCTTTTTTTATGTAGAAAATCAAATTTGTTGGTTAAAAATGCAACTGTTCAGTTGAAAATTAAACATTTTTTGATTTACAATAAAAATATTTTTGAGTACAAATATTAAATATTACATTTTTCGTTAAAAATTAATCTTTTCACGTTGAAAATTAAAAATACTTTGTTGGAAATTTGTTTTTTTTTTACGTTAAAAATTAATTATTTTAACTAAAAATTCAACATTCTTGTTGAAAATTTAAAAATTTGGTTGAAAATTCAACTCTTCGGTTGAAAAATACAATTTTTGTTGAAAATTCATATTTTCGGGTTGAAAATTCAACTGTTTTGTAAAAAACTCATATTGTTGCCATATTGTTTTTGAAATAAAAATTTAACTATTGCGTTTTTCGTTAAAAAATTGATATTTTATAGTTTAAAATATCAACTATTTTGTTAGAAATTTATATATTTTGTTGAAAATTCGTCTTTTATGTTTGTAGAAAATCAATTTTTTGGGTAAAAATGCAACAGCTTCGATGAAAATTGAACGGTTTTCGATGTACAATAAAAATATTTTTTAGTTCAAATATTAACTTTTATATTTTTCGTTACAAATTCATTTTTTTACATTGAGAATTCAACTAATTTGTTGAAAATTCGTGTTTTGAATTAAAATTTTTTTTTTTTACTGAAAATTTAAAAATTTTGTTGAAAATTTAACTGTTTGGTTGAATATTAACTTTTTTGTTGAAAATTCAATTGTTTTGTAGAAAACTCATTTTGTTGGCTAGCAAATTGAATAATTTACTAGAAAATTTAACTTTTTGGTAGAAAATTAAACTATTTTGTAGATCATTTTTTTTTTGCTGAAAATCACTTTTTCGAAATAAAAATTTAACTATTGGATTTTTGGTTAAAATGGATCTTTTTAGTTTAAAAATTCAAATATTTAGTTGAAAATTTATTAAAATGATTGAAAATTCGTTTTTTTTTAGAAAATTAATTTTCTGAGTTGAAAATTCAACTGTTTGGTTGAAAATTAACTTTTTTGTTGAAAATTCAATTGTTTTGTAGAAAATTCATTTTGTTGGCTAGAAAATTGTATAATTTAGTAGAAAATTCAACTTTTTGGTAGAAAATTCAACTATTTTGTAGACAATTTGTTTTTTTTTTTTGCTGAAAATTACTTTTTTGAAATAAAAGTTAACTATTGCATTTTTGTTTAAAAATGGATCTTTTTTAGTTTAAAAATTCAAATATTTAGTTGAAAATTTATGAAAATGATTGGAAATTCGTTTTTTTTTCTAGAAAATTAATCGTCTGTGTTGAAAATTCAACTGTTTGGTTGAAAATTTACTTTCTTGTTGAAAAATTAATTGTTTTGTAGAAAACTCATCTTGTTGGCTAGAAAATTCAATAACTTAGAAGAAAATTTAACTATTCAGTAGAAAATTGAACTATTTTGTGAACAATTTGTTTCTTTTTGGTGAAAATTACTTTTTTGGAATGAAAATTTATCTATTGCATTCTTGGTTAAAAATGGATCTTTTTTTGTTTAAAAAGTAAAATATTCAGTTGAAAATTTATGAAAATTATTGAAAATTTGTCTTTTTTTATAGAAAATTAATCTTCTTTGTTGAAAATTCAACTATTTGGTTCAAAGTTGATAATTCATCTTTTTAGTAGGAAATTCAACTGTTTTGTAGAAAATTTCTTTTTTCTTGTTGAAAATTCATTTTGTACAATAAAAATGTAACTACTGCGTTCTTTGTTATAAATTATTACAATTTTGTAAAAAAATTCAACTATTTGGTAGAGAATTCAACTCTTTTGAAGAAAATTAGTTTCTTGCTCAAAAATCTTGTTGAAAATTCGTCTTTTTGGTAGAGAATTAATTTTTTGTTGTTGATAATTCTATTTTTTGGTTGAAAATTACAAGTATTTAGTTGGAACTTTGCCTGTTTGGTAGAAAGCTCGTCTTTTTGACTTGAAAATTAAACATTTTAGAAGAAATTTTTTTTCTTTAATGACTAGAAAAATCTTTCTTGGTTGAAAATTCGTCTTTTTGATTAAGAGATTTATCTCTGTTGGTAAAAAATTCATCTTTTTTGGTTAGAAATGTAACTGATTATGTTGGTTAATTCATAAGAAACAGTAAGATTTTACCACATTCCTCCTCCCTCCAAACCGTCTTACGTAATTTTTAGATAACCCCTAAATAAATTCACGAAAAAAAAAAAATTTCGCAAAAAATTATGTAATATAGGGGTGGGGGGGGGGCAGTCCCTAACAAAGGGGCATACGTGGTTTGAAATCTCAGAAAAAATTTTGCCGTAATTGATGTACGGACCCTTACTGGGAAGATTACAAAGTTGTTTGGAACAAAAAAAAATTTCTCATTCTGCCTAACTTTGCTGCGCGGGGAGGTGTCACGTCCCGTTAAGAAATTGGCCTACTTTAATGAAACTCGGAATCCATTATTTCCATGAACTTTCATTATTTCGAGAAAGAAAGGAAGATATACAGGTAGTTCATTATTTATTTCCGTGTAAATGAAGACTAGGAGTGCTCACCTGGAAATCAGTAGTGAGCACGTGAATGCGCGCAGTAAATACCTAAGTAAGTGTATAAAACAGCTAGGCACTGCTGAGTCGACAAAAAATCGCTGTCAAGGGGAAAAAAAGGAAACCCTGAAGCGATCTCGCTCGCGAGATCTCCTTCAAATCCAATTTCACTCTCCCCACTTATTCTCTATATCGAATTTTCCCTTCCACCCCCTCGTTTCTTTGCAGATCGCCGTAATCGTTCCATCAACATACATCTATTTCTAAAAAGACCTGAAAAATATTTTCCCATATTTTATAAATTGAAATATTTTTTAGAAATATTAGAAATATTCATTCTGGCTAAAAACCTGATTGGCTTTTCATTACTTGAAGTTGTGTCATCTTAAATTTAACATTTTAGAAATTAATTTTGAAATTTGAGAAAATTAATTTTTTTATTAAATTATTAATTAATTGAATATTGATTTTCTACCAAAAAGATGAATTCTCAAGAAAATACATCAACTTTGAACCAAACAGTTCAATCTTCATCCAACGAGATTGATTTTCTACTAAATGGGATGAATTTTGATTAACATTTATAAATCTTTGAGCAAATAGTTGAATTTTCGACCAAGAACATTAATTTTCTATTAAAAAGGAATTTTTTTTAACAAATTACATAAATTTTCAATCAAATAGTTGAATTTCCAAATTAAAAAAGATCCATTTGACCAAAAATGCAATAGTTGAATTTTTATTACAAAAAATTAATTTACAGCACAAAAAAAAACGACTTTTCTTAGTAAATTCTTGAATTTTCCAGCCTTGTTGACTGACAAAATTGTCAACCAACAAGATTAATTTTCACTAAAAAAAGACGTATTTGGAACAAAATACATGAATTTTCATCCAAATAGTTGAATTTTCAACTAAAAAAGATTCATTTTCAACCAAATAGTTGCATTTTCAAATTAAAAATCATCCAGTTTACCAAAAATGCAATAGTTGAATTTTTATTACAAAAAATTAATTTTTAGCAACAAAAAAACAAATTTTCTATATAACGGTTGCATTTTCTATCAAATAGTTGAATTTGTTAGCAAATTCTTGAATTTTCCAGCCTTATTGACTGAATAAATTGTCAACCAAAAAGATTAATTTTCACTAAAAAAAGACGTATTTGAAACAAAATACATGAATTTTCATCCAAATAGATGAATTTTCAACTAAAAAAAAATTAATCTTCAACCAAAAATTGAATAGTTGAATTTGCAATTTAAGCCGTGGTTAAAACGATTACTTTTCCACGAAATAAAAGAAATTTCACCCCACAAAGATAAATTCTCAACGGAAAATTTAATAGTTCATATTTAAAGCCAAATATTTTTATAAATAAATAAATTATAATAAAATAAATTTTAACCACATAGTTGAATTTTCAACAACAAAAAAATGGATTTTTAACAGAAGTGTATAACTTTCAACCAAGTCAATTAACCTTCTGCCAAAAAAGACGAATCTTCAACAAAATACATTAATTTTTAACTAAAAGAGAGGAATTTTCAAACATGGAATAATTAAATTTATAGTTTAAAAAATTAATTTTCAGCAAAAAAAACTAACTTTGAACAAAGTAGTTAAGTATTAATTTCTAGCAAAGGAATTGAATTTTCAACAAAAAAAAACGTAATTTTTTCAACAATGGAATAGATCAACTTTCAGTGAAAAAATTAATGTTTATCAAAAAAAAGAATTTGAAGAAAGTAGTTAAATTTTCAAACCAGAAAGATGAATTTTCAACAAAACAGCTGAATTTTCAGCCGAATAGAATGCTTTTCAATCAAAATTGCGGAATTTTTATCAAATAATTAAATTTTAACCAAATAATACAATTTTTAAACAAAAAAGATAGATTTTCAAACAACGAGATGAATTTTCAACAAAAATGGTGAACCTTCCATTGGCTATAAATCTCTATGGCTCTGGCAATAAATTTTTTTCTTTCTACAAGTGTTTCTTTAGATTTACTTAGTTCCGACTCCCTCTACTGGAAGATTTACAACATTCTAAGACCAAGAGAAAATATTTTAAAAGACGTTCAATTTTCAACAAAATACGTAAATTTTTGAAAAACAGTTGAATTTTTAGTAGCAAAATTAGTTTGAAATTTAAAATTTAACTATTTTGATGAAATTTTTTTTTTATTTGAAAATTTAACTAATCTATTTTAGGCAAAAATTAAATGCAAATATTAAACTTCTCATTGAGAATTAATTTTTTTTGCTTGCAAATTCAACTACTTTGTTAAAGATTCATTTTATTGGTTGAAGATTTAACTGATTTGCTAAAAAATTCGTTAACTTTTTTGATGAAAATTCATATTTTCGGATTGAAAATTCTACTGTTTTGTAGAAAATTCGTCTTTTCAGCTTAAAAATTCAACTGTTTTTGTTGAATCTTTTTTATTTGAAAATTCGACTATTTCGTTGAAAATTAATTTTTTTATGATGAAAATTCATTTATTTGGTTGAAAATTTAAATATTTTGTTGAAAATTCGTCCCTTTCCCTTAAAAGTTCAACTATTTAGTTAAAAATTCAACTATTTTTTTGAAAATTGATGTCTTTTTCCAAAAGTTTAACTATTTGGTTGCAAAATCAACCGTTTGATTTAGAATTAATTTTTGTTGTTGAAAATTCAAATATTTCGTTCAAAAATCATTTTTCTGGGTTAAAAAGTCATCTGTCTTCTAAAATATTCGAGTTCTTAAGTTGAAAACTCTTTTTTGAAAATTCATCTTATTAACTGAAGATCCATTTTTTTAACTGAAAATTCAGTTATTTGATTTTTAGTTTAAAATTAAACTATTTGGTTGGGAATTAACTTTTTAATTGAAAATTCCTATAAATGCTTAAAAAAATCAACTCTTTTTGTTTGAAGTTTAATTATTTGTTTGAAAATTCGACCATTTGGTTGAAAATTTAACTACTTTCTTGAAAATTCAATATATTTATTAAAAAATTATAAATTACCAACATACCATGCGGAAAATTATAAATAGTCGGAAATATTTAATACAATTTTCATTTGTTTCAAACATTTTTTTTTCATAAAACAAATGAAAATTAAATATAATTTCTTCCACCGTGTATGAACTAAATATCATTTTCTCGCCTGGGTTATAAAAATATAAAAAATAAACTTTTTATGATCCAATTAAAAATGTGTCGATGATTTTTTACTAATTAAAGTTGTGTTGAGAAAACAGAAAAGTCGATCAAAGACATTGTAGGAAAAGTGGAGAGTATCGAACTAACTTGTGTGTTTTCGAAGTGAGTACAAGGTCGGAAAAATCAATAGGAACGCAGACAAGAAGTAAACACGTCCCAGAATGACAGTTTTAGTAATTTCCTTCCGTATATTTTTTATAATTTCTATATTAGTAATGTTGATTTTAAAATTAAAAAATCGCTAAAAGGAGACAATGACATAACTAGTGTATTTGACTTTCAAAATGAGAGAATCTAAAAATTAAAAAATAATATATATGTTAAATGGTTTCTGCCTTTTAAAGGCGAGAGTTCAGAACATTGTTATATTAAATATTTATTTAATTTTAATGAAAGTATGGATTAAAGAATATTTTTCAGTGTCTTTTCATTTTTCAACTTTACATTTATAATAAAATTTTCAATTTTCTTCAATTTTCAATATTCGAAAATTTAATTTCCAACAGTTGAAAATTCAATTTTCAATGTTCTTTAATTTTCAATTTTCTTAAATTCTCAACAATTTAATTTTCATTTGTTGAAAATTCAATTAGCAACTTTCTTCAATTTTCAGCACTTGAAAATTCAATTAAAAATGTTCTCCAACTTTATTATATTAAGTTTTTTTTGCGGTATGGATTGAAGAATATTTTTTATTTTATTTTCATTTCGTAACTTTTTTGTTCTTGTTTCAAGAAAAATATATCTGTTAGATGGTTTCTTTTTTTTGAGGCGAAAGTTCAGATCTTGATTATATTATGTTTTTTTAAATTAGATTATGGATTGAAGCAAATTATTTGTTTCATTTGCTTTTTTTAACTTTTTTGTCATTGTTCAAAGAGCAATAGTTTCTGCTTTTTTAAGGCGAAAGTTCAGAATTTTATTATATCAAATATTTATTTTCAGTAGAATGACAGTATGGATTGAAGAATATTTTTTATATTCTTTTAATTTTGTAACTTTTTTGTTATTGTTTGAAGAACAATATATCTGCAAGATGTATTCTACTTTTTCAAGGAGAAAGTTCAGAACTTTATTATATTAAGTATTTATTTTCAGAAAAATGACAGTATATAGATTGAGGAATATTTTATATATTCTTCTCATTTTGTAACTTTTTTGTTATTGTTTGAAGAAACATTTATTATGCCTCTTTAAAGGGAAAGTTCAGAACTTTATTGTATTAATGTATAAAACAGTCTCCAAGAAAATAATCGGACAAAAAGTAAATTTTGACACCCCCGAATCTTGGTTTAAAAATTTAACTGACTATATAATACCTAAAGAAGTAGTCCAAATTGTTTCTCTTGGTCCAGGCTTTGCTTTTAATTCTTTCAATAAAAAACATTTTCCTTCACAGGACTTTATAGCTTCTCTAAACAAACAAAAGTTTAATAATAATTTCAACTTCAGCCCAGCTATACAATTTATCAAAAACAATCCTGATATAATACTTCTCAAATCAGATTAAGACAACACAACAGCTGCTATGAAAAAATCAGAATTTATTGAAAAGATGTCATTTCTATTATCAGATCAATCCAAATTCAAAGAAGTTAAATTTGAATATACAGCTACAAGTGAAAAATCGAACATTATAATTAACAGATGGGATCAAAATTAATTAATTTCCTCTATAGATGCCAAAGAACTAAAAGCTAATTCAACTGTTATCCCTAGAGCTTATGGACTACCAAAAATTCATAAAACTGGTTATCCTCTTAGAATAATTATTTCTACTATCAACAGTCCAACCTCTGTATTACCTAAATATGTCTCCAACTTTCTAAAAGTTTTAACGAAAAAATCTAGTTTTTTGGTTAAAGATAGCTGGCAGTTTGTCAATGACATTAAAAGCTTCAAAATGCCTGAAAAACATCATCTTATATCTTTAGATGTGGTCAACTTATTCCCTTCAATTCCAATAAACCTAGCTCTACAAATTATCAAAAACAAATGGGAATAAATAGCTCCATACAGTTGAATTTGTTTAAGATCTACACTTTTTAAATTTAACAACAAAAATTATAAACAAATGGGAGGAATTGCCATGGGATCTCCGCTTTCTCCTCTGATAGCGGACATTGTTATGAATACTCTGAATATTGACTGTCTTTCAACCTTAAATTTTGAAATACCATTGTATAAAAGATACGTTGATGACATTTTTATGGTCATTCCAGAATCGAAATTAGAAGAAGTTTTAGGAATTTTCAACTCATTTGACTCAAATCTTAAATTCACTTTTGAACAAGAACAAAACTATACAATTAATTTTTTAGACGTATCTGTCACTAGAACCAATAATGAATCTCTGCTTACCAATTGGTACCACAAATCCACTTGGTCCGGTAGGTACCCACATTTCCTATCACAACATCCTTGGTCACAAAAGAAAGAAATGATTTTTGGACTCATAGATAGAGCTATTAAACTATCTTCATTCAAATTTAGACCGCAAAACATCAAACTAATACAAAAAACTTTAATTCAAAATGGTTACCCTATTAATCTTATTAATAAACTTATCAAAATACGAGTTAATGATATCTATAATAAACTGGATAAAAAAGAACTCAATAATTCAAAAAGTATCACTGTAGTTCCATACATCTCGGGAATAACTGACAAACTTGCTACTATTTTACGACACAATAACATAAAAGTAATTTTTAGGTCAATACAATCAAACTCAAATCTTTTTCCGTCTCCTAAAGACAAATTAGACATTTTTCAAAAAAGAAATGTAGTCTACAAATTCAACTGCTCAAATTGTGATAGTTGTTATGTTGGACACACAAATAACGATAATATCACTGCTCTTGAGAGACACAGAATTGAAACTGGACATGAGTTTGATTTTGAACATCCAAAAATCTTAGCTTTTGAGAAAAACCTTAATAAGCGTTTAACTATTGAATCTTATTTAATTAAAAAAGAAAAAAGTCTGTTAATCTTAGATTTGAAAATTCTAAACTACCAAATTTTTACAGCTCTTTATGTAACTCTTAATTTTCTTCATGTAAATTAACCTTCACTTTTTTATCACAATCTACTTTTAAACTTATTTCCTTTTTTTTGGATTTTTCAAAAATTCCCTCATTTTGATGTCTTCAAGAAAACTTACGATCATACTTATTATTGATAACTTTTTAAACACACGTTGTGTCATGGCGTCTAAAGATGACTGTTCCCGCTACTTTTGATTTTGCAGCTCTCCATATAGCTCTCTTGTTTTTAATAACAATGTGATTTAACTGTACCAATAAATGTGGGTTTGTCCACATTCACGGAAATGTTTATAAAATTTAATAATTTTTAGTAAGTTATTGTTTTTAAAAAAAATTTTGTATAAAACTCATACAGTTTTACTTTTCCAAACTAACTTTAATACAAGCTTTCTGTCATCAATTTTCAGGCAATATATATATTTTTTTAAGTTTTTTCTATTTTCTCTATTACACAGGTATTTTATTGTTGACAAAGCCAACATCAAAATCCCAAAAAATTAATTATTTCAACAATCATTATGTATCTTAAAGTACATAATGATAAACATTGCTGTTGTTTTGGACATTCTCACATTTTTCCTTTTCTCAACCGAATTTTGTAAACATGGAAAATCTAGTCTTTTCCTGCTTGTCTTCTACACTACTGCTCTAAGCTAAAACTTATCATACACTATTTATTTATGATAGAAATCTTTATGGAGGCCTAATACCAGTATTTTTGATGTTAGGTTCAACAGAGGTCTCTGTTATGGAATCGTTGATAAGTAGATAATCTACTATATCAAAATTAATTTTTATTATGCGAGATTAAATTACAACGCGAGAAATTAAGTTCTAAAAAATTCACTGCGAACTGGATTTGAACCAGCAACCAACTCATTACACGTGAGGTGCTCTACCAATTGAGCTATCGCAGTTCACCAGTGAAAATTTCAGAACTTGTATTTCCTTAATTTCGATCGAAATTATTATTTTAGAGATGTTAGTATTTTAAGGCCAGTTAATAATTAAATGTTTGAAACTAAGTTTTTTTTAACAAAGTTTCGGTTAAACTGGTTTAATATGATAGAAATCTTTTTGGAGGCCTAATACCAGTATTTTTGATGTTAGATTCAACAGAGGTCTCTGTTATAGAATCGTTGATAAGTAGATAATCTAATATATCAAAATTAATTTTTATTATGCTAGATTAAATTAAAACGCGAGAAATTAAGTTCTAAAGAATTCACTGCGAACTGGATTTGAACCAGTAACCAACTCATTGCATGTGAGGTGCTCTACCAATTGAGCTATCGCAGTTCACCAGTGAAAATTTCA
>CAKNYM010047420.1:38212-57079 GCA_932195095.1 Andricus curvator | reverse complement strand
GAATTTTCAAGTGGAATGATGAATCCTCAAATTTGAAACCAAAAACATGAATTTTCAACGCAGATAGTGAATCTTTAACTAGAATAACAGAATTTACAACCAAAAAGATGAATTTTCAAGTAGAATCGTGAATCCTTAAGTACACTTGTTGAATTTTCAACCAAAAAGATGAATTTTCCACCACGAACGTTTAAAAGCATAAAATACACGGGGACGGGCAGTGCCATTAAATACATTTTTATCCTTCTCATTCCTCCGGGAGGTGAAGTGTGCTTTGTGAATTGGTTTCAACTGCAAACATTGCAATACTCACACAATTAATACAGTGTCAACCTAAAATTAATTATTTCCTACGAATATGTGAATATGTTTCTCTTTGTACAATGAGAGGTTATTCTTTAGCATTTACGTGCATGTATATACTAATGATAAAAACTGATATTATCAAATATACAGACTATATGATGTCGATATTTTGGATTTATTTATTTGTGCTTTGAGACCCAAAACAAACTTCTTTTTTCTTTTCAGGCAATGGTACTTCACTTCATTTTCGTTAAAAGGTAAAATTTTTCATGAGCATTGAGAGGTTATGTTATTCATATTTCTTCTACATTACAAGGATAATGAGTTACATATTTTTTAATATTTTATATTATCTATTACATTATTTTCAAACTAATTTTATTGATTTATCAATTGTACAATTACTTTATCTTTTACTTGAAATCTTCTCTTATGACATTCACGTCCTTTCAAATATACTACATTCTCGCGCGCTAACTTATCTAATATGGCAGCCTGTGGTAGAATCCTTCCTATTGGTTAACTTTTTTTTAGTTGCGCGTGGCTAGACCGTGTATTCTTAGATCATGGTTGGGAGCCATGATCCAAAAAGCTATGGTCCCGCCACTTGGGGGTAGGAAATACGTTCAAGCCGCGTCTCGTACAGCGACAGCCATATTGGTTACCATGACAACGCAGAGACGCTTTCCTAAGTACGATTGAAATCATTTCGCGTCATGATGTAGCACAGCGTTTCTCAAACTTAGATACTTAAATGTAGATAATAAGAATGTCGTTAATACCTCTTTTAATTCTTGAAGATACATAGTTTTACATTTAATAGAAATTGTGAATTGTGAATCAAACAGTGCCTTATTCAGGATTGCTACAATATCCCAATTCCTGAATTCTTCTAGGTATATACACCTAGAATAATAATAATGTTATGCAAAATAAATTATGTTTCTCAATATATTTAAAATACTTTTTAGTTGTGTTTTCAAATCAAAAAGATAAATTATCAACCAAAGAAATTATTTTTTAATTAAAATTATGAATTTTGAACCAAAAATATGAAATTTTTCACCAAATTGTGGGTTTTTCTATCCAAAAGATGAATTTTCTATGAACAAAAAAAAAATAATTTTCAACTACTCTTTTTTCAATGAGAAAAATGAATTCTCAACAAAAAATATAACAGTTACATTTTTTACTAAATCGATAATTTTTTAATGGAAAAGATTACATTTTTATCAAAAAAGGTAAATTTTCCACACAAAATTCAATAGTTCAAGTGAATTTTCAACTAAAATGATGAATCTTCAACTATAAAAATTTATTTTTTAACCAAATACATGAATTTTAAATTAAAAATATGAATTTTCTACCAAAAATAAGGCAGAATAATTTTCAGTTAGTAAACAAAATTTTGAACTGAAAACAAAAAGAATTTCCAACCAAAGAAATTCATTTTTAACCAAGAAGGTGAAATTTCAACTAATGAGAGTACTCTTTTACCAAAAAAATACGGATTTACAACTAATAGTTCCATTTTCACCGAAAACCGATACATTTTTAATAAAATAGTGTAATTTTCAACCAAGAAGAATTAGATGCTATCAAAAAAGCTAAATTTTCGACAAAAAATGGAAGTTACAATTTCCGGTTAAAAAAATTGATTCTAAAGAAGAAACATCTCATTTTCAACAAAATTTTTTAATTTTCAAATGAATTTCCAACCAAAAAGATGAATTAGTCACCAAGAAGATTAAATATTTTCCCACAAACTTCGAATTTTCAAAAAAATACAGGAATTTTAAACCGAATATTTTAATTTTTAACATAAGAAGATAAATTATGAACCATACATGTACAAAATAATTTTCAACAAAATAATTAAATTTTGAACAAAAGAAAGTTTTTTCAACTAAAGTGATGAATCATCAACCAAAGAAAAGAATTTTCAACAAAGTAGTTCCACTTCCAACTAAGTAATTGAATTTTCTACCAAAAAAGATGAATTCTCAACGAAAAACGTGATGTTTTATATTTTGACCAAAAAGGATTTTAATTTTATACCAAAAATAGTTGAATTCAACCAGAAAAGAAAAATTTTCTACAAAATAGTTTGAATCCTCAAGCAAAACAGATTAATTTTTAACCAAATAGTTGCGATTTTTAACCATGATGATAAAATTAATTTCAACTTCGATTTGTCGAAAATTCCCTAACTCGTTAGGTTAGTCGGGTTAGTCAGGTTACCTGACCTGCAGCAACTCTGTAATTTAAAAAAGGTATATGTTTTGTTCACTCTAGAATGTTTTTGAAGAAATACATGTATTAATTATGATATATATTTGTTTAAACAATAAGTGCTTAATAAGCCTATTCTCGAGAGCATTTACTCAAAATAAATTCTTGGGCATTTAAGGACTCTACGTACGTTACAAATAATCAAGGCAGGCTTAACATAATTTGTTTTTGCCATGCATACCTCTTTTTTACCACACCATTAAATAAATCATGAAAGTCATACAAAATTTTAATTATAAAAGTATATTTAGTATTGTATTCTTCATATTGTTACTATGTTTGTTATTACAATAATTATAAAATAATTATAATGATGATTACAATAATTATAATTGATTTATTTGCCGTAATTAATTCTTCTATTTGCAATTAATAATTATCAATTCATTATTTCATTTATAACTATCCAGTATTAATTGCTTATTTTGTTTGTTATTATTAATTAATAAATAATTATTTATTATTAATTAGAATTTGTAATAATATAGATAATAAAACTCTTACTTTAGCCGACTGTCCACAACTAGTACAAATTATTCATAATGATTTCTGTAATAAAAAGTACAATACAAGAAAATTTTTAAACTCTCTTTGTTCTTTCCAAAATCGATAGTGTGAATAGTATGGGATTATAATTCTTCAAATATGTTGCAAAGAAGCACTTCAAATTTTTCAATAGCACGCTCTTTTACATTTTATACTGTTTATAAATATGAGTCATATGTTCCTGGTTTTTATTTTAGCTTTATACGATTATTTATAAGACTGTTTTCGACTTTTTTCTGCAATTAACACATGCAGCGTTGAGCCTGCTTTAAATTTCCCGCTTGAAGTCCTTTTAAAAATGGAGGTCGCTGTACGAATTCATACGGACCATTTGATTGGTTCACTTTTTTTTAGATGCGCGTGGCGAGACCATAGCTTTTTGGATCATGTGGACCGCTCTAGACGCGAGACGGCAGGCAGGGTCGACTCCCATGGGCGCGTGGGACCACTTATAGCGACACTAGCACATCTACAAGGAGATCGCAAACTAAAAGTTAACTATTTGTTCGTCCGCGTATGTGTGTATATTATTTAAATGTGTTGCATGAATTAAAATTAGAAAAAAATAAACGAATTAATTCAAAATTATACAAATTTAAGACGAAAAATTTGTAAATACTGTTTCCTGTTTCATTTTTCGGCATAAATTTGTACAATTCTGCATTAATTCTTCAATGAATGAAGAAATACATGACACTTGAAATCTAACTTTTTTATGACATTTCATTTATTCGCACTAAAATAGAGAAATGAAATCAGTGACTTCATTCATACAATGTAGAGTGTTTTGTGAAATGTACGAGAAATAAAACATCCTGGTACAGCACGAACATTTATATTTACTTTATTCATTTTTCACTTCACTGATGCACACTGATTTCACTTTAATATAACCTCAAAAAGCATCTCAAAACATATGCATAGAGCGCGAAAATATTTAAAGAAATATTACCCCCACTTTTGCCTGTACAGTAGAACCATCTAACAGGAGGTCGATAACTACAAAAGTATACTGTTACGAGCGATTATAGGCTCGCTCGTTCGTCACTAGATGGCAATATAAGGTTGCGGGAAAAGGAAAACATACAAATTTGAAATATGTATCAGAATATTGGGGATTAATATTAATAATCTCAGATCGCAGGAAATTAGGTCAGCAATAGCTTTAGAATTTTTGTGTACGATTCACAACTCATAGGTTAAGAAATTGATATTGTAAGTCAGTATTTAATCATGTTTAGTTTTAAGATAAGGCGAAGTCCGGATGTTAGATTTATACTAAGGTATCGAGTAAAAGAAACCAAATGCTAGCGACAAACGAAAGAACCAACGAAAATATTAATTGGCGCCGAATGCTTGCGTATGTTTACTTTAACTGGCGACAGCGGCTTTCTGGGCGACATATTTTCACTATGGGTTTCTTAGAATTAACGTGGAGATGGTGAGATCATCATGGTTCAATCGTAGAGGACTAGAGGGGTTCGATTTGGGGATCATTACGAAGAGTGGGAATGACGTATGTCAATGATTTGATATGATTGGCTGAAACAGTGATATGAGCTGCATGTGTGAGTGAAAAAGGGAAAAGAGTAGGGTGAGCGAACAGAGAGTTTGGAGCATCGTGACGTGGCGAACGAGAGGATGCGAGCAGAAAAACTCTTGATTGCTTTAGAGTAGGTACTTGTCGAGCCGCCACTGAGTAAAAGTCTTTTAGATTTTTCCTTACTTTGTTAATCCGGACGTAGCCTAATTTTGATCCCGAAAATATATACAACAGAAATTGCTTTACATTAATTCAATGTTTCTTCATTTACTATCTCATTTTCTGGCACCTTCGTTATAACCATTTTAAATTTCCCGGTTCCACTTTAGTGGTTTACAATCCATTGAACTCGCCAATGAGACAACGAGGTAAGAGAACGAGGATTTCAGTGTTACAATACGTGATCACACGCGCCCATTGTGACGAAGTGAGATTTTACTAAAACCACGAGACTCCATCTTTACCCGGTAATAAATTCAAAATTTAAATTTATTTGAGGAGTCTTATTCAGTAAATGGAAGCTAACTCAAAAGTTGAGTTAGTTATTTATTGGGGAATAATTATCTCATTGCGACTCTGCCGTTTGAAAAACTTAATTTTCATTTGTTAATAATAATAATAATATTTGTTTAATAAAATTTAAGACCGTTTGATAATGAATAAATTATTATAAATTTATTCATGGAAGAATTGGCTAAAATAATTTAATAGCTGTAAGTAATAATGTAAGATTTAATGGGTTGTATTATGAATTCGATGGTACTAGAGGGGAAAATCAGGTTACATGGAAATTTCGAGAAATGATGCAGTGATGTTGCATATTCTCTCTCTCTCTCTCTCTCATAGGTAAATGCGTCGTAGAATTAGTCATAGCAATTAAGAATATCCGTTCTGGATTAAGACCCGACAGAAGGGCGCCAAAAAATGTGGTAAACAGGATGAAAGGGTTGACTCATATTGCGCAATCCCTAAATCGACATGGACTGATCTGGATCGGTCTGGATCAGAGCTCTGACTTATTTTGTAGCGTCGAGGGTGAAATCATCCACATGCTGATTGTTGGATGATGTCGACACCGACGTAAAACTAGAATTATGATTGGCTATTAGTGACGGCATTTCGAGTGCGAGCCCTTCTACGTCACCAGATTCAAACTTATAAATATAGGTGCGCGCGTTCAAAACGTCAGGAAAAAGCCTTCCTGTATTTAAACAATTACTGATCTTCGAAATAAAACTTTACCTTTTCGACGTTGTAAACTACTGTGAAATCAATAATAAACAATAGTGTAAATAATAATAAATAAAACTGTGAATCATTCGTTAATTGTGCAGATTAATTTTCTTTATAAATTCAAATCCTGGATTCATTCTAACATAGTTTCGCGGTTTTGGCTTTCAAGCCAATCAAGTCAGCAACGAACCCCTGGAACTTCTACGTCCAATCATCGTTGGTGCTAGCGGAATAATATTGACTTCCGCAAAATCCTGACGTAACAATTGGTGACAGCTTTGGTGGGATTGCAGCACCGTGAACCTAGGTCAGTAACAGTGTCACTGGGGTCAAGCCTGCGCAGTAATGGAAAAAATGAATCTGTGCGAGGCGGGAAATAATTAAAATTTAAAAATATTTTTAAAAAACTTGAGAATTTGAATTCTCAAGTGTTCGGGCGCCTCAACTGGTTTCGAGTGTTGGCGGATAATCCTGGGACGATTACATTTAAGGCCCAGGACCCGTCAGTGCGAGAGATTGAGAGAGGTTCAGACAAGGCTCGAATCGGAAGCAGAGTCACCGGGCCCTTGAAGGGTTACGGCAACGAGGGACCCGCCCGGGAAGAGTTGTTGGAACGTGGGACCGGCCCACAAGAGGGTTACGGCAACGAGGGATCAGGATCTTGGACTCGTCAGGACTCTGCAAACAGGACCAATTCTCCCATCAATACTACGTTGGAATCTCAAGGATTGAATACAGAAGAGTTTCCAGAAGTGGTGTCAACGTGCTCAGCAGAGAATTCTCTCATTTTCCTAAAAAATAATAGAAGCGTAAGAGAGAATTAGTGAGTGAATATTCTTAAACTACTAGTTGAAATTCAACAAACTGTAAGTAGAAAAACAAAAAACACTATACTATTATTGAACTGAGTTTTGAATTTCAAGGTTGAAATTTTGAGTTAATGTGGAATTTTGAATTTAAATGATTGAGTGTCTTAAAATAAATTTAAATATTCAGTAATCTTATGGTTATATTTAATCGAAGCAAATTAGCGAAGTAAACGTTTATTTCAATAATTGACAATTTAGTAATATCTGATTATTTAACCATATTTATTATTATTAATTGTTTAAGTTGAGTATCTTACTTTGTAATAAGGATAAATTTTAACGAGTATACCTTGAGATTTGAAACTTAAAAATGCCTAATCAGCGTAAAAAGGCAACAGGTCAAAGTAGAGGCACGAGACCTCGAATTGGCAAAAATAAAGGGCCAAGTATGAACAGCGATGAAACAAATGTGTATAACTTGCGCTCAGGAGATACGCCTGATGAAATGCCAGTTAGTCAAGAAATTCCTTCCACGTCTGGTACTTTTGTAAACCCAGGAAATTTGATACCTGAAATCCAAAATTTAAATATAGACTAGGGAATGCAAAATAATTCTTTGCAACTTTATTCTCATTCTCCAAGTACATCTTTTACTAGTATGACAGATCCAATTAAAATTTCAAAAATAGTAAGGGATATTATTCCTTCTTTCGATGGAAGTAATATGTCAGTAAAAATGTTCGTTGAACATTGTCGAGTTTCAGCTTCAATGGTTGGTCCTCAAGAAACTCCATATCTAACAATGTTAATTAAAACCAAAATAATTGGGGAGGCCCGTGTTCATATTCAAGATCGCGTAGAGCAAATTTATTCCCCACAAGAGGATGCAAGTCAGTTGTTACAAGATTTAACAAACGTTAAAAGAATGCCTAAAGAATCCATACCTGAATATGGGGCGCGAGTAAGTCAAATTTTAAATAAATTAACCAATCAAATTATGGAGAATACACCGGTTGAAAAGGCAGCAGGGATATGCGAAGCTTATCGAATAACCAGTGTAGAGAATTTCTTGCGAGGTTTAGATAGAGATTTTTATTCTCAAATTCGAGAAAAAGAAATGAGTACATTAGAAAAAGCGATAGCACTGGCAAATCAGCCGGATCTCCAATGGAAAAGTTGGAAAAGAATTCACGATCCAGCTAAAGAAAAATGCGAACCTGAACCCTACGATACGAGCGAGCGAAATTTTCCTCTGAGGAAAAAGGTTGCGCATATTCAGGACAAAAAAATCTGGAAAACCGAAAATAATTGCGAGCGTGAAAGTTTACAATGTTTTAATTGTAAGGAATATGGGCACATTAGGCGATTTTGCCCACAATTAGTAGATAATGTTAAAGATCGAGAGAGAAAGAACTGCACATATTGCTATTTGAGAAATCATAGTTTTAACCCGAATCCGCCCACGGGGTCATATATGGTACGGCGAGCAGTGGTTTATGAAAAACGACTTATCCTGGTCTTTCACATTTAAATCTCGCGCAAAACCGTTGTATGCTATTCAGGGAGGTTACCCAAATAATTTTAGGCTGCTATTTAGTGCAAGTTGGCAACCTTGAGCTGCAGAGGGTATTCCCCGTTCCAGATTTTGTTTAAAGAAAAAAAAAATTTGGGCTGATTCGGGTTAAGGAATGTAGACTTAGGGAAAAGCATGACAAAGAGAGAGAATCCCTTAAAAGAAAACGCGAAAATTCTTTAAACTGGAAATGGGATCGCCCAAACGAAGGCTCGGCGGTCCAGAAACAGAATTCGGTTCAAGCCGGATCGTCCTTCAAACTCAAGTCAGACAAGGAAATGAGTCTGATGCCAATGATTTCTTTAGAAAACCTTTTTTTCAAAAATAAAGCAACTCTGTTAGTAGACACCGGATCTAGTGTAAATTTACTTAAAGAGTGGGTTTTGGATCCGCGAGTATGGATAAATAAAAGACGAATATATACCCTGTAAAAAGGAGAGCATTAAAGTGGATTATATGGCATTGAAAAAATTGTACACTTTAATGCCTATAAATCCACACAAATTCCGTTTTTGTCCGAATGTTGATTTAACGGCATTCGAATGCATTGATTGTATTCGATATATCCGGTCGGGAAAAGCATTAAATGGCATTCGACTTATTTGGTAATTCAACAGCATTGAACGGCATTAGTTCCATTCTATGCCTTCGATCGCTGAAGGCATTGCATGGCATTAAACTGATACGGTCATTCAAGTGCATTTAATGGCATTAAATCAGCGGCATCACAAAGAAGCCACTTTAATGCCATAATTTTTGTGTGTGATTCAAAATGATTCGAACGAAAACTGTCTAATGCCATGAAGCGCATTCGGATAAAAACGGAATTTGTTTGGATTTATAGGCATTAAAGTGTACGATTTTTTCAATGCCATATAATCTACTTCAATGCTCTCCTTTTTACAGGGTAACTTGGTAGGGATTGGACCAGAAATGATTAGTACCCTGGGAGAGGTAAAAATAAAAATAAAAGGGATAGAAACACCCTTTCAAGTTGTCTCACAAAATTTTCCTATTCAACAGAATGGAATTTTAGGTGTTGAAGCCCTGAGACAGCATCATGCAGTTTTGAATTTTGTTGATGATTGCCTTCATTTAGGAGATATAGAATTCCCACTTTTAACGCATGTCACTGTCACTTTACCAGCAAGGACAAAGGCCTTAGTTCAAATTATTATAAAAAATGCATTAGTTGAAGAGGGTTATGTGCCTCGACTTTCTTTCGGTCCCGGTATTTTTGCTGGAGAATGTCTAGTAACAAATAAATCAGGAATTGCAAAAATATTTATGATAAATAGCAACAATGAAAATGTTCATTTAACAATACCGGATATTGAACTGGAAGAATATGAACCACCGGAGGTACATTTTCCTCTAGTTCAATACAAAAGGGATACAAAAGGTAAACAAAAGGAACAAGCTCAAAGATTATTAGAAATTCAAAAATTTATAAAAATGGATGATTTAAATGAAGAAGAGAAAGGAAACTTATTGTCAATATTTTTTAAATTTTCTTATCAATTTAAATTACCTGGGGATAAATTAGGTGCTACTAATGTTGTAAAACACAAAATTTTAACAAATGATGAAAAACCGGTTCAAGTAAAACAATATCGCTACCCTCATATTCATAAAGACGAGATTACGAGACAGACAGACGAATTACTCGCTTCTGGAATAGTTCAGCAGTCTGTTTCACCTTATAATTCACCATTGTGGATTGTACCCAAAAAGGCTGATGTTCAAGGAAATAAAAAATGGAGGATGATTATCGATTATCGTTCCCTAAATGAAAAAACAATCGCAGATGCTTACCCACTTCCTAATATTACTGATATTTTAGACCAGCTTGGAGGAAGTAAATATTTCTCAGTAATGGACCTTGTTTCAGGGTTTCATCAGACTCCTATGGATCCGGAATCTCAAGAGAAAACCGCTTTTTCCACTCCTTACGGTCATTTGGAATTCGCTCGTATGCCTTTCGGATTGAAAAATGCTCCAGCGACTTTTCAAAGAGCTACGGATCAAGTTCTCACTGGCCTTCAAGGAATTGAACTCTTTGTTCATATGGATGACATTGTCGTCTATGCCTCTGATTTGGAAGATCAAGATAAGAAAATTCGGGCATTATTATCGCGCTTGAGAAGTGCAGGGTTAACTCTTCAGCCCGAAAAATATCATTTCTTGAGACGCGAAAATGCTTATTTAGGTCATATAATAACTCAAGAAGGAGTAAAACCAGATCCTAGGAAGATAGAAGCGGTAAAATTCTTTCCGGTACCTAAAACAAAGAAAAATATTAAACAATTTTTAGGGTTAGTCGGATATTATAGGCGATTCATTTCGGAATTTGCAAAAATATCGAAACCTTTAACACATTTATTAAAGGAAGATATTTCATTTCAATGGGCCAACAAAGAACAGGAAGCCTTAGAACAACTTAGGGATGCTATTTGTTCAGAGCCCATATTACAATATCCTAATTTTACAGAACCTTTTATTATAACAACTGATGCATCGGATTATGCATTAGGAGCAGTTTTGAGTCAGGGAATTATAGGACGAGATCTTCCAATATCTTTTGCGTCACGTGTCTTATTACACGCTGAATTGAATTACCCAACAGTCGAGAGAGAATTGTTAGGAATAGTCTTTGGTGTTAGACATTTTCGACCTTATATTTATGGACGTAAATTTACCTTGGTCACTGATCATCGACCTTTGGTATGGCTCTATAAATTAAAGGATGCAAATTCAAGACTTGCAAGATGGCGTATCGAGCTTTTTGAATATGAATACGACATCGTTTATAAACTCGGAAAAGTAAATTTAAATGCAGATGCATTGTCAAGGAATCCTCCTGAATACAAGGGAGAGGCTCCCCTCCCTGTAAAGTTGGTGGATGGTCGTGTTCTGAAGTTCGCGTACTCTGACCATACCCGTCTGTCATCTGAGCAGCAGATGGGTGATGCTGTTGTTAATGAAAATGATCAAGAAATGAATGAATTGCTTGATCGAGTATTTCTGAGTGGAGTGAACCCTGAAACTGGAGTCGGGGGCAATGCCCGGATGAATGTAAGCAATGGTGATTTTGCTTGGACAAGTAATGGTGATTTTACTTGTCGAGACAATGTTGATTTGTCTCGAAAAAAGGGATGACGAAAGTGTCATTCCACCACAGGTCACCCAGGGACGGGAATCAAACCAGACAACGTCGTCCATGAGGTTCCCGCTGGGTCAGACAATTAGGTACCCCGAATACCAGGAAGGAAGCTGCAGTAACCAATCTGGCTCTAACTGGTGGGGATTGGGATCCTTTGGCCTTCAATGCATTAAGAAGATGTTAGAGATATTTTCGGAATGGGATGGTATAATACCACGCCAGGAGGGTGCTGTTACGACGGCCAAAGTGTCTCTCCGTATCGATTCCGGTCTAGTCGACGAGCCTGTGCCCGAAAAACTACCGAAGAGCCTTATCTCGGAGAATGTATGGGACGGAAGGCCAAGGATTCGTCTAGATGAATTGGACAATAGCGAAAGGGTGATCTCTGTCTCAGAAGGAAATTTTGAAAAAATGAGTAAAATAACTCATGTTGAATCTAGTCCGGTTATTAAAGATGAAAATTGCATTTGTTATATAAAAGATAAAGTAATTATGGGCAAGGGCCCGATGGCTCATTTTGTTTCTTCCGATGGTCTATTACAATCAGAAAATAATAATGAGTTAATTAAAAATCAATTATTTGATGTAGATAAATTTAAAGATGAAAAGGCAAAATTGGGCGATGTCGTGGTATATTCAAGAAGAGGTCGATACATTTTCAGTATGGTTATAATGGATAAAAAGGATGATACAATCTTTCTAAACAATGTGTCTGGCGCTATTTTAGCACTAAGGAATGCCATGGAAAATTTGGGTACCAAAGTAATCAAAATTTCTGATAAGGGCCACAACTTGAATTTCATAACTTGGCTCTCAATTGAGCAAATATTTCAACAACATTTTAAAAATTCTGGTCTTCACGTGGTGATTTGTTCTGGTGAAATTATTATTCCTCCTATTCATCAACACGATGAAATAATAAAGGAATTTCATTAATCCGTGGTTGGTGGTCATAAAGGAATCAATAAAACTTATTGGCGTATTAGGGAAAAGTATTTTTGGAAAAATATGAAGTCAGATAGAGAGAGAATATTAGGAAATTGTAAAAATTGCATGCGAAATAAGGTACTGAGGAAGGGTGCGCGAATGCCAATGATCATTACCGACGCACCGAGAGAGCCATTTGAAAAAATTAAAATTGATCTCGTCGGAACACTTCCGGTAACACCGCGGGGAAATCAATATATTTTAACAATCCAATGTGTGTTTTCAAAATATTCCGATGCAATTCCTTTGAAAATGACAGATTCCGTAATTATTGCTCAAGCAATAGCCGAAAACTTTATATCAAGATATGGTTGTCCTCGAATCATACAGTCGGATCAGGGAACAAATTTGACGAGTAAGGTTATTCAAAATTTTTGCAAAATATTTAAAATCAAGAAAATTCAATCTGTTGCTTACCATCCGCAGAGTTTGGGATCTTTAGAGCGTAGTCATCTCACTCTGATCGAATATCTGCGCCATTTCGAAGGTCCTCACAATTGGTACGAATGACTTCGATTCGCCGTTTTCTCCTATAATACCGCAGTTCATGAAGGTACTGGTTTCGCCCCATATACCATAGTATTTGTTAAAGAGGCAGTATTCCTAACAAGTTTCGACGAGAGACCTCCTGAAAGAACATATGTTGATTATTTGCGCGAACTTTTCTTAAAACTAGATAACATCCAATCTAAAGCTAATGAGCGCCTTCAAAATGCCAAAGACAAATCAAAGAGACATTACGATTTGAAATCAAATCCTAAACATTTTAAGGTAGGAGCTCTTGTCTATTTAAAAAGAGAAGATAGACACGATAAAAAGTTCGATCCATTATTTGATGGACCATTTGTGATCGAAAATTTATTAGGAACCCGGAATGCTCAAATTAAAATAGGACCCAATAAATCAAAGATTGTCCATTTGGATAAACTGAAGTTGGCAGCACATCCTGTAGATGGGTAATTTCGAGGCAAGCTTAAAGGTCTTGGAATAAGAGAAAATTTTAATTTTCTTTATTCTAAAGGAAGGGGTAAATGGAATGAAGTGGTAAAACGGTTACATAGAGTGATGATGGAATGGTTGCTCTGAGGTCAGATTTTGCTTGAAACATTTAAATTTCTAAAATTGCTAGAAATTCTTGCAAGATTAAATTATTGAAATAGTATATGTGTGAGTGAATAGGTAAAAATATATTGTATATAGTAAAGGCTGCAGCCTGCCCCCAGGTTTTTGTGGGTTTCCTGTGGGTCCGTACGGCATAAGCCGGGGTTGTAAAACGGCGCGAGGCCCACGCACCAAAAGAAAGATAAAAGGTGCCTTTCGCGTAATTATAACAAGATTTAATATAGGAATAAATATATGTATTAATTTAGTTGTTGTGTGTATGGATTAATTTTGCAAGAGTTTTTGAGCGATTTCGAACGGATCATTCGCGTTTGGAAAAATCAAAATTGGAATATAGATGTATTATTATAATTAACATATATACTTTGACAAGGTGAAATTTAATTCAGTAATTTCTTTGAAATTAATTGTCCCATATAAGTAAACAATTGAATGTAAATATTTCATGTAAATATATTTTCCTTATGCTATCTTTTCATTACAAATTCAAGATTTATATCTTTACGCTAAATTTAAAAAGTACGTAACTTCTGGTATTATTTTCCTTATTTTATTAATCCAATAAATATATAGAATTAATTAATTCATGCTATATAAATAATTTGATCATTAATTAATAACGAATAATTTTAATCTGGTAAAAGTATAAAATTGTGTGAAGCAATTTTAATTATAAACTCTTATAAGTTAAGGAAATTTAATGAGATTTCATTTTTTTATGCATATATCTAATTTTTAGCGAATTCGTTGAAGTTTAATTAATTTTGGAAATTGTTAATTAATATATTTAAATTGATGAAAATTGTAGAGGTGATATTAGGATTTCATTGCCTGATATGTGTTTGGATTTTCACCTTGTCATTATGAATTAAAATAAATAATTAATTAAATCTTACCTTGGGCTTGATTGATTGTTTTATCGCCTTTGTTTATCATAAAGGTAATTTATTCTTCACTCCCTTGATATTTGGATACTCATAAATTTCGATAGAGATTGAATTTTTCTAAGTAACCATTTGGTATTTCCTTTATATTTTTCTTTGAAATTCCACGGATAACCTGAAAGAGAAATTAAATTTTTAACAAAGAAATATTTCTAGGAATTTATAGAACTTAATCATTAATATAAAATAAGTAAATAGTACTTATCTGACTCAGAAGGAAAAGTAACCAGAGAAATATTACGGGATTAGGTAGCACAAATACAGAGGTAAATCGTCTCGAAGGGTAATATGCTCCATGTGGAAATAATCAGGGAAATATTATGTACCTATATACTTGTCATTTGACAATTGAAAATACTTATATTTATGCAATCAAGGAATGGGGGTTAAATCTTGTTTTCTCAAAATATAATAATTATAATAAAAAGTTGTTAAAGAAACAACTTTTTAAAATAGGGGGAAAGGTGTGACGAAGTGCGATTTTACTAAAATCACGAGACTCTATCTTTACGCGGAAATAAATTCAAAATTTAAATTTATTTGAGGAGTCTTATTCAGTAAATGGAAGCTAACTCAAAAGTTGAGTTAGTTATTTATTGGGGAATAATTATCTGATTGCGACTCTGTCGTTTGAAAACCTTAATTTTCATTTGTTAATAATAATAATAATATTTGGTTCATAACATTTAAGACCGTTTGATAATGAATACATTATTATAAATTTATTCATGGAAGAATTGTCTAAAATAATTTAATAGCTGTAAATAATAATGTAAGATTTAATGGGTTGTATTATGAATTCGATGGTACTAGAGGGGAAAATCAGGTTACATGGAAATTTCGAGAAATGATGCAGTGATGATGCATATTTTCTTGCTCTCTCTCTCTCTCTCTCTCTCTCATAGGTAAATGCGTCGTAGAATTAGTCATAGCAATTAAGAATATCCGTTCTAAATTAAGTCCCGGCAGAATGGCGCCAAAAAATGTGGTAAACAGGATGAAAGGGTTGACTCATATTGCGCAATCCCTAAATCGACATGGACTGATCTGGATCGGTCTGGATCAGAGCTCTGACTTATTTTGTAGCGTCGAGGGTGAAATCATCCACATGCTGATTGGTGGATGATGTCGACACCGACGTAAAACTAGAATTGAGCGGTTGGATGCAAGAACGGCCTACTTGCATTTTCCGTAAGGTCGTAAGTCGAGTCCAGCCCAGGGTTGGTCAGTTACGCGTTACTCGAGTATTTTCTACGTATAATACGTTTTTGACGTAATATACGTCGAAAACAGTAGAAAACCGTAGAAAACTCTTGTAAGTTACGTTTTCAAGATGGCCGACTTGTAAAATCAGTGTTGACATGTACATAACCTCACTTTTGAAATATAATAATTATTAATAATTCTGTTGAATGCGTTATAGTAATTGCAAATAATAATTATGCCTGGGCTGGAAAGAAATATCCAACATCATAATGCAATCCCATGGAAGGATTTGTTTTTTGAGCGGAAGAAGGAAGGACAGAAAACTTTCACAAAGTGTCTTCTGCGATAAGATGTTAAAAAATAGTAGCTTAAAATGTCTAGAAAGCTACAGCTATGTAAATAATTGTTGATTCTTTCGATAATAATTATTATGGATCATATTGAATAATATATATGTCATTCAGCTGGGTCTCCCTAATTATAAGCTCAAACTGCTTAAACATTTATTCAAATGCAAGGAATTTTTAAACATTGGCATTTGGCGCGAGATTCACGAGCGAACATGGCGTCCACGACCCACAAGAAAAATAGGTTATGAGAAGTATTTTTCGATATGGACGCATGCGCACTGAAAGTTTCCATTCGGACGTAATATATGTCAAATTACGTAGAAAACTAGAGAGGTTATATACGTGGTAATATACGCGTAGAAAACCACGTATAATACGTGGAGTATTATACGTTACCAACCCTGGTCAAGCCTAGTCACGTGACTAAGCTGCTCGCGAGATAAAACAGTGCGATACGCCATGAGAGCCGAATGGAAATCCCATGGAGAATAGACACAAGGAGACCAAAGTAATGTAACGAAAAATGAGCATATTTTTTCGCGAAGTACACACTCCTAAACTTCCCGTTCGTGGCGCTGGTATGAACATATGTACAAAAAATATGGCCGCTATACAAGGCAATATTTGTACGTATCTTCATACTAGCGCCACGCACAGGAAGTTCAGGCGCGAGTACTTCGCGAAAAAACATGCTCATTTTTCGTGAAGTCAATGTACAGGACTTTGGTCTCCTTATGTCTATTCTCCATGGGAAATCCGAAATGTCCGGAATCCTACTGTCTGCAATAACCGGTTATAGAAGTCAAGCGCTTAGTATTTTGACCCTGAGAGCTTGAAAATTTTTTTTTTTTACATAGATTAAAAATAATTCAATGATTTCCAATGAATACAACAGATTTCCGAAAGATGTAACAAATATTTCTAAAGTTTCATAAACATTTCGTAATGATTGTAAAAGAATACAAAAATTCCAAAGATGTCGAAAAGGGTACAGTACACCACATTTCGAAGATTTCAAAACATTGAAAATATATCAAACGATTCCATATATTCCAGTGATTTCAAACGAATACGAAAGATTTCACAAATATTTCAAAGATTTCATAAAATGTTAATAAACATTTGAAAAGAACACGAAAATTAAAAAGGAAATTCTGTTACTTTTTTTTACAAAACTTCTTCTATAACCGGTTATTGCAGACAGCCCCTGAGTTGTGCAAACATGCAAAGTGTGTGTCTAATGCGAATCAATCTGGTATTTTCGGAGGAAATTGGGCGACACATATTATGGATATCTTGCATGTTTGTATAATCTGCCCGTTTATACAGAGAGCTTGTATATTGTCTACTACTTTCGGAGTAAGTTTGCCACCCACCCAAACTTTTGGAAATTTACCCACTCCTTTGGGTAGGGGCCCCTAGTTTTTGTATACGGTGTGTTCGCCCCTGAATGAATGAATGTGGGTCACGGTGGGCGCTTCATAACCTGCAGACTTGGTTCGTAGTTTTTCCTTTTCCCGCTAGGGTCGCGCAAAAGAAATTCCGAGCACGATAACTGCTTTACCTGCTCCCTGCTTCGCTTAATAGTAGAACACTGTACCACAAAAAGTAATTTTTCTTCTTTTCATTGTTACATGAAAAATAGATTTTTTTTTCGAAAAAATCGAGCTGTACCGAGAGTCTGTATACCCTTTAGATCATTTATACAAAAAATCAGACAAAATGGCTTCGCCGTTTGGCCTGAATCCATTTTCTACGGTTTACACTCGATTTCCAGGGCCCTTAAGCTCTCCCAGTTTCGTCCCCACTCGCGCCTCTACCACCGGCTGCCATTTTGTTACCATAGCAACCGTTAGCGTCTCGGTCTTCACTCAAAAGATTCGAAATCATGAATTATGGCTATATTGTAAATCAATGTCAATACCTGCGAAAATTCTCAATATTCAAATGACGTGGAAGAAGCGGACACTGGTGACGCTATCCGTTTGTGCAAGTGCAACGTGTTTAAGATCAACTTTGTGCAAATTGGAGTGGAATTTGTATCGAAAATACAAGTTCGAACGTGAATCTAACGTGGCCATCCGGCAAGGATAAATATTTTCGTGTCTTATAAAGTTATATTATACATATTGGTAAGTGTACTTTAATAAGCTTACGAAGTAGCTGTAATTGTAAACATAACCTACTAAGTCAATTTCCAGATTGCATGTATATATCAATATATGTCTTAATTTTTTTTACATATTTTCCGTGGATTATATATCTCTGATTATCGATTGTAAATAATGTAAAAGTGGCAAAATTAAAACCAGTCAAAAAATTATTTAGTCCAAAAGTAGACAATTTATTATTACGGCCAAGCTGAATTGTATGAGAATTACACGTTTACTTATCTTGTGATAAGTTACTTATCGTTAAGTTACTTTTCGTTAAGTTACTTATCGTTAAGTTACTTATCGTTAAGTTACTTATACGTTTACTTCATCATTGCCTATTCTTATAGATTAAAATGCCAACCACGTGTGCAGTTGACGGTTGTGTCAATCAAGCCGATAAGAAGAACCCAGATATTAGTTTATTCCGCTTTCCGAAGGAGGAGTATTACATTCAAGAGTGGCAGAAAGTGTGCAGAAATAAAAAGATCAACCCAAAAAACGGTGAGTTAATTGTATATACATTGGAGAAGATGATATTTGTGAAGTTATTGAAATCTTGGTTGAATCGTTACAATCTTTGTACAATGTTTTTTCTTAAATCTCTGGAAAATCATTGAAATCTTTGGGAAATCTTGAC
>CAKNYM010047420.1:13174-35804 GCA_932195095.1 Andricus curvator | reverse complement strand
AACTTATCTAATATGGCAGCCTGTGGTAGAATCCTTCCTATTGGTTAGCTTTTTTTTAGTTGCGCGTGGCTAGACCGTGTATTCTTAGATCATGCTCCGCACGGCATCTTGTGTGCAATGAGACGCTCGTGTGTTGGAACATCGTGAAAGTTTATGAATGTTTATGATGGTGAAAAATAATATAATGGTAGAATTTTTCATTGTATTTTAAGAGTGGTTAAAGGCACAAGAGTATTAGGTTACTAGTCCTAAAGTGTTTTATTTAATTCGAGGTTAAGTTTACATTTACAATGTTATGTTTGTAAGCCTATATTGAAAATCGGCAATGCGTTTAAATCCAGCACTTGGCTCTAAACTTCTATGAATCAATATATATTCGAAATAATATCGTAAGAAAAAAATTAATTTAATGTTTTACAGCTCTTTCGTATTTGAAAACCCCATGTTGCAACATTTTTTTGGTAATTTATTTTTTATTTTTCATTAATTAAACTTTCACAAATACCTATGCAAGAAAAATGTCTCAGAAATAAAAAAAATGAAAATGCGTAGCAGCAGCAAAATTCGATTTGAAAACTCTATATTAAATTATATTTGCATATCAAATTAAAAACTTATTTTGAAAATAGAAGGTACTTTATCAACTAAAGATTTGAATCAGATATGCCAATTAAAAGTCAATTTTACTAAAATCACAAAAACTTATAATTTTATTTATTGAATATCAGGAGATCTGAACCCAAAATTTACTAGTTTTAGACTTTTCAAATAAAAAGAATTAACATTCAACCAACGAGAGGAATTTTCAATCAAAAAAGATTACTTTTCTACCAAAATATTAATTATCTATCCCAAAAGAAGAAGGTTCAACAAAACAGTTGAATCTTCGACCAAAAATGACAACTTTTCACGAAAATAGTTGAATCTTCACCCAAATAATTAAATTTTCAACCAACAGAGATCAATTCTGCACCAAAAATATATAAGTAGACTTAGCAATTAAAAATAATTAACTTTAAACCATAAAAGATGAATTTTCCATCAAACAAGATGACTTTTCTGCCGAAACATGAATTGTTAGTGTAAAAGGGCGGATTTTCTATCCAAAAAGACAAATTTTCAACAAAACAGTTGAATTTCCGACCAAAAAGTATGACTTTTTATCAAAATAGTTGATTTTTCAACAAAATAGTTTCATTTTTAATCAAAGAAAATGAATTCTGAACCAAAAATATATAAGTCATCTCTTCAAATAAAAATAATTAACTTTCAAACAAAAGAATATGACTTTCTATCAAAATACTTAAATTTTCAACAAAATAGTTTCATTTCTAATGAAAAGAAATAAATTCGGAACCAAAAATATGATAGTAAACATTTTAAATAAAATTAATTAACTCTTAACCATAAAAGATTAGTTTTTAATAAAAAAAGATGAATTTTCTGCCGAAACATGAATTCTTAATGTAAAAGGGCGGATTTTCTATCCAAAAAGACGAATTTTCAACAAAACAGTTGAATTTGCGACCAAAAAGTATGAATTGTTATCAAAATAGTTGATTTTTCAACAAAACAGTTTCATTTTTAATCAAAAGAAATGAATTCTGAACCAAAAATATAAAAGTCATCTCTTCAAATAATTAACTTTCAAACAAAAAAATATGACTTTTTAACAAAATAGTTGAATTTTCAAACAAATAATTAAATTTTCAATCAAAAGAGATTAATTCTGGACCAAAAATATAAGAGTAAACTTTTTAAATACAAATAATTAACTTTAAGCCAAAGAAACATGACTTTTTAACAAAATAGTTGAATCTTCAACAAAATAAGACAATTTTTAACCAAATAGTAGAATTTATTAACCAAAAGAGATGAATTCGGGGAAAAAAAAATATAATAGTAGACTTTTCAAATAAAAAGAATTAATTTTCAACCATAAAAGATGAGTTTGCAATATAAAAAGATGAATTTTTTGCCGAAACGTAGGACGAATTTTCTATCCAAAAAGACGAATTTTCAACAAAACAGTGAAATTTTCAAAAATATAATCAAAGTTTTGATCAAACAGTAAAGTTTTGAACCAAAAATATAATATTAAACTTGTCAAATAAAAAGAATTATTTTCAACCAAAAAATATGACTTCAGCAAAATAGTATAATTTTCAATAAAATAATCACATTTTTAACCAAAAGAAATTAAGTCGGAACCTTCGGAAACGAAAATTTAGTAGTGGACTTTAAAAAAAAAAAGAATTGACTTTCAAGCATAAAAGATGAATGTTCAATAAAAAAAGAGGACTCTTCTAATGAAAGGTAAATTATTCTTTTAAAAGGACGGATTTTCTATCCAAAAAAACGAATTTACAACAAAACGGTTGAATTTTCGACCAAAAAAAGATGACTTTTTATCAAAATAGTTGAATTTTTGACAAAATAATTAAATTTTTAATCAAATAGTAAAATTCTGAACCAAAAATATAATATTACACTTTTCAAATGAAAAGAATTAATTTTAACCAAAAAATATGACTCTTGAGCAAAATAGTATAATTTTCAGCCAAATAATTAACTTTCAACCAAAAAAATATGTCTTTATAACAAAATAGTTGAATTTTTAACAAAATAATTAATTTTTTAACCAAATAGTAGATCTTTTAACAAAAACAGATTAATTCGGAACCAAAAATATAAAAGTAGAATTTTAAATAAAAAGCATTAACTTTCAGCCAATAAATAAAATTATAAGTTTTTGTGATTTTAGTAAAATTGACTTTTAATTGGCATATCTGATTCAAATCTTTAGTTGATAAAGTACCTTCTATTTTCAAAATAAGTTTTTTATTTGCCATGCAAATATAATTTAATATAGAGTTTTCAAATCGAATTTTGCTGCAGCTACGCATTTTCATTTTTTTTATTTCTGAGACATTTTTCTTGCATAGGTATTTGTGAAAGTTTAATTAATGAAAAATAAAAAATAAATTACCAAAAAAATGTTGCAACATTGGGTTTTCAAATACGAAAGAGCTGTAAAACATCAAATTAATTTTTTTCTTACGATATTATTTCGAGTATATATTGATTCATAGAAGTTGAGAGCCAAGTGCTGGATTTAAACGCATTGCCGATTTTCAATATAGGCTTACAAACATAACATTGTAAATGTAAACTTAACCTCGAATTAAATAAAAAACTTTAGGACTAGTAACCTAATACTCTTGTGCCTTTAACCACTCTTAAAATACAATGAAAAATTCTACCATTATATTATTTCTCACCATCATAAACATTCATAAACTTTCACGATGTTCCAACACTTGACTCTTCTCCTAACCCAACTTTTGTGTTTACGAAGTAGGATTCCGGACTTCCATTCGGCTCTCATGGCGTATCGCACTGTTTTATCTCGCGAGCAGCTTAGTCACGTGACTAGGCTGGATTCGACTTACGACCTTACGGAAAATGCAAGTAGGCCGTTCTTGCACCCAGCCGCTCAATTATGATTGGCTATTAGTGACGACATTTCGAGTGCGAGCCCTTCTACGTCACCAGATTCAAACTTATAAATATAGGTGCGCGCGTTCAAAGCGTCAGAAAAAAGCCTTCCTGCATTTAAACAATTACTGATCTTCGAAATAAAACTTTACCTTTTCGACGTTGTAAACTACTGTGAAATCAATTATAAACAATAGTGTTGAATAATAATAAATAAAACTGTGAATCATTCGTTAATTGTGCAAATTGTTTTTCTTTATAAATTCAAATCCTGGATTCATTATAACATAGTTTCGCGGTTTTGGCTTTCAAGCCAATCAAGTCAGCAACGAACCCCTGGAACTTCTACGTCCAATCATCGTTGGTGCTAGCGGAATAATATTGACTTCTGCAAAATCCGGACGTAACACCATGGGAGTCGACCGTGCCTGCGAGACGGTCCATCACGCATAGAGTTTTTAGTCGGGTAAATTACCCGAAGAAAGAATAAATATGTAAAAAGTGATCTTATCTCGTTGCTATCGCCGAACATAACCTATGAAATATGAATAGTTTCCGAATCTTGAAAACTGAGAAGTACATTTTTTTAAGCCCTGCCGATGAAACAGCACTGAAAAAGCACTGGCGAACGGCACTGGGCCGCCAGTGCTTTTTCAGTGACTGTTTCTGCTGATTTCGGCACCTAAACCGCACTGAGGGTGATGCGACGGTCATATAATGGTTCTATTGCAGCGTTTCCCAAACTTTTTTCGCACTTTCTGGGGAGCGGTAGGGTCGCCACCCTCAAATTTTTTCACAATACTCGAACCCAAGAGAGACACTGGACGCCTGTCACTCTGACCCGGATGCTTGCTTAGCGCGACCTTCCCATTGTTAGAGAATTAGAGCCGGTTGAGGAAAATGAAAATTTGGTAAAATAATAATAAATTGAACTTTATTAGGATGCGTTAGATTTTTTAGATTATGGCAAAGACGTTAAAAAAATATAGAAGAAAATCGGATAATAACTTCAAGAATTATCGCACTTTTGTTACACTGAGAGGTCCCATTTATATATTCACAAGATTTGTAAATGTTTCCTTCATTAGTGCAGATATCAACCGATTTTCAAGAATTTTTTTTTCATATTTTTAGAATTATGTCACGGATTTCATTCAGCTAATTAAAATTTAATTGAGCCATGTCTTTATAATTTCAGTTATTGTAACTGGTCATTGTCTCATAACAATGAAAGGGTTGTTCGCGGCAGGTATACGAAAGCAGCCGTTTGCTCGGAGGGGGGAGCCTGCCGAGCTACCGGGCCCGGGGTGGCATCCCCCTACCGGGCGGTAGGGTATCTACCCGCGGTAGTAGTTTGGGAAACGCTGTTCTATTGTATTCGTCACGTACCGGACAGGCAGAGTGGTTTACAGCAGTTGGCCGCTACCAACCCGAATCCCTTTTTAAAATTTTCTTCAAATTATTAACACTTTTTTTTAATTTATTAATTTTCTCATTATATATATTTCATACGGCGATACCACGCTGAAAACACTAGTTCTCGTAAGATCACTGAAGTTAAGCATTGTTGGGCGCGGTTAATACTTGGATGGGTAACCGTTCAGGAATACCTGCGTGCTGTTGGCCCGTCGTGGGTATGGTGGGCCCACATTGGTAGTAAATATCCACCTAGAAACACTACCCGAATCGGGTAGTGAGGCAATGAACTTTCGAGTTCGAACTGCTAATCTATGTATGTATGTATATATTTCATACTTATAAATTATATACTAATATACTATTCTGAAGTTGAATTCGAAAATGTCTGTTTTGGCGTATCTCATTCCATTTACGAGATACATTATGTTCATTCGAATTTTAAACTTTTCAAAAAAAAAGTTAGATATCTGAAATGATCGAAACCCGTAAATTCTGAATTTCTAACTTTCGCAAAGGTAATTTCAAAATTTCACAAATTTTAATTTTTCATTTTTAATCCCTTTCAGCTGGTCTACTTGGTAGCCTATTCGCAGGTATAAAGGGAACTTCTGCAGGCATTTAAAACTGTAATCTGAGTAGCTTTAAACGAGCAGCACTGAAACGGCACTGGGCAGTGCTTTTTGAGTGCCGTTTCAGTGCTGTTCCATCGGCAGGGAGATACCAAAACGATGATTTGTGAGTTTTGTGATACAATGAATAATGGTATAAAATACAGTTGGTAGTTGCTTGTGGTAGGAGAACCTAACCTGTATGTTTGTTTTTAAAAGTTGGCTCGTGCTACACCTACGCTAACGTTCTATATCATTTATCGTGTAATTTTATATTTTATCATTAATCGTATATTTACATTATCAGAATTAAATGCATGTTTACTTAAAATAACTGCAATCGGATAAATTTGCATTTGGAATTTAAACGTTTGACATCTTGTCATTTCAAATTTAAATTGTTCAAAATTGAACAATTTAAATTCAAAATCGTTTGTAGCTAAATAATTGTAAAATATAAAGGTTCAAATGGAAATTATACCATGTTAACAAATTAGAAAAGAATTTGGTTTTCATTTAAATAATTCAAAATTGTATAAATTTGGATTTAGAATTAAAACGCTTAACATTTGTCGTTTCAAATCTAGTTTTTTTAAATTATACAATTTTCAATTTAAACCCTTTCTTTCTTAATAATTGTATAATAGAAAAGGTTAAAATTGGAGTAATTTAATCTTAACAAAATTCAAAACTATTTAGGTTTAATTTAAATATCATTCAAAATTGTACGAATTATGATTTAGAATGTAAACGTTCAACATTTTGTCGTTTCAAATCTAAATTGTTCATAATTGTACAAATTAAAATTAAAATTCTGTATACTTAAATAATAATTGTAAAATAGGAATGGTTAACATTCGAATAATTTCATAACCAAATAAAAAATTATTTGTATTTCACTTAAAGAATTCAAAAATACATGACCGACTATAAATTTACAACACTTCAAATTGGAGTTTAAGATTCTCTCTTCTTTACAATTGAGATAAATTGTCCAAAATTAAACAATTTCCAAATGAAAACCTTAATAATTAAAGCAATGTTAAATTGAAAACGTTCAAAGAATAATTTCAATGAAACTTCATAAATGAGAGAATTTCCAATTAATTAAGCATCGCTTAAAGTTCAGGAATTAATCATTAGTTTCAATTTGAATAGCTCAAGCTTTTACACTTTTAGATTTGAATTAGTAGTAGTGAAAGTGTTTTTTGAATGTATTCCATTTGGTTTTGTTATTGTATAATTTTCAATATTTTTCGTTTGGAAATTTAGACGCTGAAAGTTATAAAAGATTTGTTAAAGGAAAAGTTTAGGTCTATCTTGCTAAAGATTTCACGTTTATGAAAAATCAAAATTAAAATGCTTTTCAATTCGAAACCATTAGAGTGAACTGTTACAAATTTGAAGAAAACTTTCAAGTTCGAAAGTGCAAAAATTGCAAGCTATTTTAAACCTATAAGCTTCAAATTTTCATCCTGAAAAAAATTTTGACTTTCAAGTTGAAAATAAAAACTGTAATTTCAACTGTACTTTTAAAAAACGTTAAAAATTTTTTTTTCAAATTTTTAATCAAGTTAAATTCTTTTGACAAAACATGTAATAGCTGATCTTTTAGCTGGAAAGGACGAATATTCAACCAAAAAGGATGACTTTTTAATAAAGTTGTTAAGTTTTCAACAAAAGAATGACATTTTTAAACAAAAATCTGAATTGCCAACCAATAAGATTAATTTTATACTAAAAAAAAACAAATTTTAAGTTAAAAAACTAGTGTTCAATCAAAGAGATGAATTTTCAACTAAAGTGATGAACATTCAAATAAACAAAATGAATTTTCAACAAAGTAGCTAGAGTTTCAACCACCTACTTGAATTTTCAACCTATAAAAAAGATGAATTCTCAACAATAAATTTAATAGTTGAATTTCAACTAAAAACGATAAATCTTCAGACAAAGATATAATAGTTAAATTTTCAGTTAAGAAAGTTAATTTCATACTCAAAGAGATGAATTTTCAATAAAATTGTTATACACTGAAAGTCCAGTTATCTCTATTTCATTAAAAATAAGCAATACGAATTTATTCAGTTTCCTGAGAACTTCAAGACTAAAAAAAAACTTGGAAAATAAAAACGTTATACTGCAATCAAAACCAAAATATAGTTTTGGCAGCACTATAGTAAACTTCTTTTTATAAGTAAGGGTACCTTTTCACGGAGCTCGAATTTGAATTTTTCACTGAAGTAATATTTCACATAGGGTTCGCATGCGAACCTAAATGCATCTAGGTTCTCGGCCAATCACATTTGCCAGAAACCAACAAGGTAACTAGAAATGAAACTTATGTAAAATATTAATTCCACGATTAATTCAAAATCCGTGGGCCGTGAAAAGGTACACTAATAGTGACAAATTATCTTTCTGTGATTTTTGTCTACAGTTTTTTTTGTGAATAATAATGGAGAAAACATATGCAATGTTTATGGAAATATTAAATACCTTTCATTTAGTTAGATTTATATTTCCCTGAAAGAAACAAATCATATTTGCCATAAACTTGTGTGGCTTAATTCGGAATCATTTTGGTAGGTTATGTCTCACTACAATCACGCAAATCGAAAAAATTGTCCGTCTGACGAGATTAACAGCCTGAAATTACATAAAAAATTGTTCCTTTTTTGTTTTCATCTTACATTATATAGTAAAAAATATTCCATTAACTATTTATAAGATGATTTCCACTTTTTCCACAATGCCAGGTCAGACAGTCAGGTGACGGGAAATCGGTCAGATGACCGAAGTGGTCGGCGTCATTTGACGCCACTCCCCATCTGTATTCCAAATTTCCGTGAAGCGCATTTCTGGCAACGACAACTTTTCTTTGATTATCCATTCATTTTTTCCAATATTTTTTATTTAGTTCACCAAAGATAAAATTTCGAACAAAGATAGATTGTATTCAGCTCTTTCTTTAAAAGCGTAGAGGCGCTAAAAACACCTTATCTTCAGTTTGAAAATGTCACATTATTTAGTTTAAAGACGAAACTGCTGAATGTTATAAATGTGAACAGTATTTAAAATAAATAATTATGGCTTATTTGATTTTATTATTTTAATTATTTATATTTATTAAAATGTAATAATTTTATTTTTTGAAGTATTTGCAGTATTGCAATACAATTATACGGAGTGTTCTAAATAATTTTATAAATTTATTATTTTAAGGCTCACAATTTTTCCATATTTTAAATGTACCTAAATGGGTGCTGTTTATAATTTATTCAATAAGCGCCAACATTATCTAATTACTAATAAATGTTCAAGATTTTATAGTTAATTTTCGATCATTTGGTGTATTTTTTGTAATGACAAATATTTAAACAATATACCAAATGATCGAAAATTAACTATAACATCGTGAACATTATCTAATTACTTTTAAAAATAACAAAAAAGCATTATCATTGAATATTCTCATAAATTCTCGATAAACTCTCGAAGCTTCGGTAACATACAGATATGTTACCGGTAATATTACCCGATTTAAAATTACCGAGAATTTAAATACTCTAATCACGCACCAGTTGGTGTGACAGCATGCGCTGTTTTAGAACTAGATTGCCAGGGGGCTAGAACCCTATTACTGAATACTTAATTGCTAGCAATTTTCTAGTAATTTTAAGAGCGGTAAAGATTTGAAATAATTCAAATGAAACAAAAATTCAGTAAATTGTTTTATTGAAATGAAGCTCTATAATTAGGCAGAATAATTATTAATAATTATTGACAATAGGAAATTACATGACAAATCCTCTGTGTACCTCGAATTAATAACTTCTAATAGATAGAAGTAAAGAAACAAAAATTATCACTAGTAATAGCTATGTACCCACAGATAGATCAATATATATAGATCTAAGTCAAGTTTGACACGCGCGATCTCGTTTTTAAACGTGCTTTTAAAATCAGATATAAAACGAAAACTTTGTCTCTTATAGATTTTTTAAAATTGAAATCATTTTTTAACTATGGCGTTATAAACAATTAATTGCAAAATAATTTTTGGTCAGTCCCAGCTGCAATTTTACAGTTACGATTTTTTTAGTTATTCATCTGGTAGCTTCTTCATAATCTTTCTTTCTGCTACCACTCTGAAAACATCGTTCTCTTGTTAATAACAATTGGTGTCAACCAAAACTTGCATTCCACAAAATTGTTTCGTAATATTTTATGTTTTTGCTTTCACACAAGAAAAATCTTTTGCGGTAACACCTCACACCAATATTAAATAACTAAGCTACCAGATAAATAACTAAAAAAATGGAAAATCTTAACTGTAAAATTGCAGCTGGGACAGACGAAAGATTATTAGACAGTTAATTGTTTATAAGGCCGTGATCAACAAATTTTTTTAATTAAGAGCAAATTTAAGAGAGATAAAACTTTTTTTTTGTGCCTGGTTCAAGCAACACGAATAAAAAGATCAGATTCGGTAAATCTAGGATTTTGTTGATAAAAATTGTTATTAACAAAAGAAAGATGTTTTCAGAGTGGTAACAGAGAGAAAGATTGTGAGGAAGCAACCAGATAAATAACTTAAAAAAATCGAAAATCTTAACTGTAAAATTGCAGCTGGGACACACCAAGGATTATTTTGCAATTTATTGTTTATGAGGCTATAGTTAACAAATTATTTGAATTAAAAGAAAATCTATTAGACACAGATTTTTCGTTTTATATCTAATTTTAAAAACACGTTTAAAAACGAAAGCTATATCAAATATCCGTATTTGTTTATAAAAATTGTTATTAACAAAAAACCGATTGCGATTTTTGCAAAGAAATAAAAGTATTTGTAATCAAGGTCATTTCCCGAAGATTTCTCACAGAAGTTATAGCATCGACCTTGTACAATGTACACAAAGTATTTTATTAAGAAGTTCAAAACATTGCGCACGTAGTTGTTAAAAAAGGAACATTTTTAATACTTACATATTAACAAAAGTTTTAACTCTGTCGGGAAATGTTCTTTTTCCTCGTGGAGCAAGTGTCCTAAAAAATGATTTACATTTTTTTCCGAAAATTTGCGGTCAAATAGTTGCCGAGATATGCAGTCATAAATATGTCAATTTTAGTGCAAATTCAATTGTTTATAACGCTCTAAATTGAAAACAGGTCGTTGCATGCAAAATTTGTTAGAGCATAAAAGTTTTTTTTTCCATGAACTTTCCGAAAATGATTTTAGAACATTTTTATCTTAAAAAATGATGTAATAGTTTAAAAAAATTGTTGCACCAGATTTTGAAAAAGTAACCTTGATATTCATAATCAGGGGACTTTTGCGGACTTTTCAAGCTAAAGTTATTGCATTGCACTTTTAGTGCATACAGAGGTATTACTGGCTACTCGATTATAAGTGCATGTGCGATTTATCTTCTATGAGTTACCTATATATATATATATATATATATATATATATACCATTAAACCATTTCCCTTTCAGGGTAGGCGTGACTAGTGATGGGCACTGCTCGGCCTGACTGTGGTAATACCTGACCTGACCGGTAATGTCCGGTCATGACGGTAAAAGTTGGTAAAACGCGGTCAGACCCAAATATCTCCAACAGGATAGTTTTTTTTTTTTTAGAAAAAAGTGGTTTAGTTGTTAGGACATCCCCTATGCTAAACTTGTACAAAAAGTTTTTCGGTTCTAAATGTTCCAGTTATTCTCAAAGTTATAAAAATGCGAAAAAGCTGAGCATAGCAGACGACACTTTTGACAGTTTCGCGCGAGTTTCGAGGGGAATTTGAAAATGACACTTTACAAATTGACAAATTACATTGAAAATCTGTTGCATTTATTATGTAATATTTTCAAAATAATATTTAGTAGTGTGCTAAGTTATTTCGAATATCATTTCAATAAATATGAGACTTATACATTAGGTTAAGTACTGTGTATCGTATAGGTTATATTCCCTGAATGAAAATACTGTTTTTTTGTCTTTGAATAACATAAAATTGATAAATAATTATTATGAATTTAGAGTTATGAGTAATTTGTGTAAATAATGTATTATGTGTTATTATTTGCATTGTCATTGTTACCACTTTTAATTATAATTGCCTTATTGAATTTCGTCACATATAAATAATAACAAATAATAAATTATTTACACAAATTACTCATAAATCTAAATTCATAATAATTAGATATCAATGTTATTTTATTTAGAGAACAAAAAACAATATTTTCATTTAGGGAATATAACCTATACGATACAAAGTACTTAACTTAATATTTAAGTGTCATATTTATTGAAATGATATTCAAAATAACTTAGCATACTACTAAATATTATTTTTAAAATATTGCTTAGTAAATGCAACAGATTTTCAATGTAATTTGTAAATTTGTAAAGTGTCATTTTCAAATTCTCCTCGAAACTCGCGCGAAACTGTCAAAAATGTCGTCTGCTATGTTCAGCTTTTTGGAATTTTTATTACTTTGAGAATAACTGGAACATTTAGAACCGAAAAACTTTTTGTACAAGTTTAGTATAGGGTATGTCCTAATAACTAAATCACTTTTCTCTATAAAAAAAACCTTTTCTGGTGGAAATATTTGGGTCTGACCGCGTTTTACCAACATTTACCGTCATGACCGGTCAGGATTGGTCATGACTGTGAAATACCGAGCAGCGCCCATCACTAGGCGTGACACTACCCGATTCGGGTAGTGTTTCTAGGTTTTTCTTGTAGTTATAAATAACTACAAGTGTGGGCTCACCACACCCACGATGTGCCAACAGCACTCATGTCAGTATTCTTGAATGGTCACCCATCCAAGTACTAACCGCGTCCAACGCTGCTTAACTTCAGTGATCTGACGAGAACTGGGTTTTTCAGCGTGGTATATACCTATGATATGTTAAAACTATTAGTGTTGATGCTTTCTCTCATTTCGTTTGCATAATGAAGCTTCCTGTTTTGTTTCATGCTGTAAAAAAGAATTTCATTCATGTAAGGGTTATTTATTTGATTACTCATGAGTGTGGATTTGCAAATGGTATTGAATATTTCGCTTAAACGAAAGTTACAGCTAAGTTTACACGTTTTTTTCATGCAAACGCGGTGTTTGAGTTATTATTTATTTATTATTATTGTATACCATTAAGCCATTTCCCTTTCAGGGTAGGCGTGACACTACCCGATTCGGGTAGTGTTTCTAGGTGGATAGTTTTCTTGTAGTTATAAATAACTACAAGTTTGGGCTCACCACACCCATAATATGCCAACAGCACACAGTATTCTCGAATGATCACCCATCCAAGTACTAAGCGCGCCCAACGCTGCTTAACTTCAGTGATCTGACGAGAACTGGTTTTTTCAGCGTGGCATGGCCGTTTTTATTTTTATTTATTTCATTTTTTTATTCATCATTTTTTATTATTTTTAGCAATTATTTGATCATGCTCATTATTTTATTTTTTTATGCTTTATTGCTGGTTCAAATGGACTTAGATTTTATTTTATACAATTAAATCATAATTTATATCTTTCAGATGTAATGAGGCATTTCTAGACAAGAAATCACTGTACAAACACATCCGGAAGGTTCACGATGAACGGAATGAAGACAGCCCTGAACGTGAGCAGAAGGTTTCCCTCGGCACGGTGCACGACAGCATCAAAGATATTATAAACCATTTATAAACGTAGATGCGGTACGGGGTGTCAGAGTGGGGGAACTATATATATAGGACATCAGATTTTCTGCCATATCGAGGTGCTGCCCTCACCGTACTACTAGGAAGTCGAGAGCTGGGGTGCTTTGAGTTCATGCGTCGGTTTTTCGTATACGAAAATAGTCGAGTAGTATGAAATCGGTATTCTCGAGTCGTTCGTTCGGTTTCGTATACGAAAATTTTCGAATACTTTGCAACGAGGGGGTTAGAGGCATTCGAAACTGAAAGTCGTATGCGAAAGTAGTAAAATCTGTGAAAGTGGGAAGCATCATGGTGGCAGGTGGAGAAAGATATGAGGAATAACATAACCTAATAAAACTTATAGAATTCTGCTGTCATGTAATCATGACGTTACGAGACATAATTAACGTAAACGTTATTGAGCTGTTAGATGATGCAGCAAGACATGCATATAATAGAATGGGAATTCATAAACGTGATGATCCTTTTGAGTTATCTGTATAAATATTTGTATAAATATGATAAATATGTCATGTCCTGGCAAAAGTATCGGATAGGAATTCCTTCTGGACCAATCCGAATCATTCCGGAATTTGTATTCGAACCAATCCGAAAAAATTTCTACATTTCGTTCGATTCAAATCGTTTAAAAATTAATCCGACTCAATTCGGTTCAATTCGAACTCCAAAACGAACTAAAGTTTCAATCCAAATGAATCCGAATCAATCCGCACTCGGATTTATATCCACTGAATTTCCAATCCGAATGAATCCGAGTTCGGATTGAATTGGATTCATTCGGATAGATAATCTTTTTAGGTCAATCCGAGTTCGGATTCATTCGGATTGAAAATTTGGTTCGGATTTATTCGGATTAATTTTTGACCGATTTGGATCTAATGAAATGTAGACATTTTTTCGGCTTGGTTCGAATTAACTCAGATTGGTTCGGATACAGATTCTGGAATGATTCGGATTGGTTCGGAAGGAATTCCTATCTGATACTTTCGCGGGGTGAAAACACAAGCTGCACATTTCACATGTGCGATCATCACTACAAATAACTGCAAATGTTTAAATGCCTTGAACTTTAGAATGCGCGGCAAAATGATATAATTATGTTTCACGCTTACTTCTCTACTCAGCATTTGATTGGCCGATTCACTACTTTGACCATGGAGAATAGACATAAGGAGACCAAAGTAGTGTAACCGAATGTGAGCACATTTTTGTTGTATGAAAATGGTTAAAATACTTCCCGTTCCCGGGTCTGGCGCTAGTGTCGCACGGGTATTGAATGGTAGCTGTCTTGGCTGTCTTTGTTGACATTGACACATTTTGAATTATTGACGATTGTGATATGTGTTTTACAGAGATAAATTGTGATTGACATAAAAAAGATTTAAATAATTTTATCCAGCGCGAAACATCTTTTTTTTAAGTGTGTGAAATTGTAGAGATCCTGCAGTGGACGAGGTTGGTAGTTTTAAATTCTTGCGCTAACAAATTGACATAACCTTCGCGGTATAAAGATCCGAATAGAGAATAATTAAGATTTTGATTTCAACGTGAAAGTCAGGATTATTGTATTTTATAAATATTGAATTTTTCATCAGTTTGAAATGCACCAACTGTTTCCTTTGGCATTTAGTTCCATTGTATTCATATCCGGGTTTTTGATGTTGTTAAAAGTTCAAATTTTTCTCTCTTCAATCCTCAGCCCAGGTTGAAGCAAAATACAAAAGAATATATTTTTTAGTATCTTTGCAGAATTCAAAAAGGGAAAGCGGGTTAAAAAGTAAAAGAAGAAAATGTGCAGGTTTCTGTACATGACTCACAAATTGTTTAAACGATTTAGGAATTCTGTATTTATGTTTGAGCCTCGAGGATATCTTTGCTCGAGGTTATATTTACACGGACCATGACGGCGGCCATCGTTACCCGTACCACACTAGCGCCGCGCTTGAGAAGGTGTAGCATTTCGATGCGTTATTGTACATCCGACAGAAAAATGCTCGTTTTTGGTGAAGTCAATGCACAGGACTTTGGGCTCCTTATGTCTATTCTCCATGACTTTGACATATCGGCAACGTCGCACTAAACTTCGCCTCAGTGGTGCTAATGGACCGCGACTTTTTGAACTGCGCAGGCGTCGCGCAAGGGTGGAGTAAGGAAGAATACTAAGGTTCTCTTCGTCACTCCTTCTTTACGCGACGCCTGCGCAGTTGAAAAAGTCGCGGTCTGTTAGCACCACTGCTTCGCCTTCGAAAGAACTTCGAGTGGCGTTTAACAATACCAACCGCACTCGACAATTTTTCGTATACGAAACTACCGCTCGAAAATTTTCGCATGCGAAAAAAAGTCGAGTGAACTCAAGAATAGCACCCCTGGTTTTATCATTCTTCGTAAAATATGACGGTAAAGCAGTTGACAGATTTTTTAAGGTTAGAAAAGTTTGACATGTATCGCTACATAAACAAAACACCCCAGTTCCGAATATAATAATAAATGGCACAATGTCTAGGCCAGGCTGGGTCAACTATGTGGGGGGAAAATGGTGCCGTTTTTAGCGGCATCTGTGTCGGGCGGCGAAACTAAGTCAGCGTCTATGTGTTTGTGCACATGTACATGCATATGTTGCTCTAGTGTGCGCCAGTATTTCATTATTTTAACTAAAAAGAAGATAATAAATGCAAAATGAAGCAAATAAATAACGTGAAATGATAAATGATAGTTAATTTTAATTTCAATCCTTATTTAACATTTTTCACTTGCTTTAATTTGCATTCATTTGAAATAAATGCATGACACCATTAAAGTATAGAATAAATCTTTTTGGTTAAAAAAAAAACACTGTTTTGAACAACTGTCAAACACTATTGCAATATGGCGGCAATGTATGTGGCGCTACCTCCCTCTGCACCCCGCACCCCGATTTCAGAACCGCGCTAACGTCATCTGTGTCGGGCAGTGAACTATTTCTGTACCCCTTTCTGCCTCTCGGACCGCGCGCCCTAGTTCGTTACTTTGCCGTTTTCGCCCATGGGAGTTGACCCAGCCTGCAGTGGGACTCCGATGCTGTTTCGAAGTCGAAAATCGAACGAATCTCTCCTTCTATCTCCACACGTTAGAAAAAGAGGTCCGTTCGATTTTCGACTTTCGACACGGTATCGGAGTCCCACTGCTGGTCTAGGCACACCCAAAATACGTATTTGGAAAAATTAATGAAAAATTAATAATGACAGAAGCACTGATATGATGGTAATAAATAAACTGAATTGAGATAATTATGTTTATATTTGATTGTTGAATATTATTATAATTTCTGATACGTTCATGCTTCTTCTATGAATGATAGATATGATTTTTTAAATTATAATTTGTTGTACTTTTGAGTTTAATTTTTATTACTAGACTGAACCGAAAATTGATTGCATTTAAGAATATATAGAATTTTGGCTGGTCTGAAGCTTGAGATAGGTTTTTTGAACATATATAGTCTTTTTAAAAAATTATAAAAAACCTTTTCTCGAAAATCGAATTTTTTATTTAAAAAAAAAAAACTAAAAATTCGAGATAAATCATGAACCAGTGCTGAAAAAAATTTTCTTTGATAAATGATTCTTTTAATTAACATAATCAAATATTTATACCAAAGAAAAATCTTTTTAATGTTTGAAGCTTAAAAAAATATTGTTTCAATTTAAAATAACAATAATTGAAAAAAATATATTTCTGGATAAAAAATTTTGGTTGAAAATGTACATAGTATTTTTTTTTTAATTACAAAAAATGTTCTCAAAAATCGAATTATTGATTTTTAAAAAATTAAAAAGAGACTTCGAAATAAATTAGTGCTGATTTGAATCCTGCAAAGTTGGTTTGGATCATGTTTGGTTCGAAGAAAATTTAGGGAGAAATTTGTTTTCCGTTTTAAGCACACGCATGTTTTTACATTAATTTTTTTATACAATTTTTGTGGGGTTATTTTAATTTTAAATTCAAACCATTTTTAGAAACTTTAAATATTAAACAAAAATTTATTTGATAAAAATATTTTATTATCGCATTTTTAATAAATAATATTTATTACCAAACAATTTTTTAATTATGCAAATTCTGGAATTTTATAATTATGCAAATTCTAGTTCGGATATTTTATAATTCGGAAATTGTATGTAGGGAATCTTATTATTTGGGAATTTTCAAAGTCGGTAATATTATAAACTGTTCGGGAATTTTATTATTTTTGAAATTTGATTATTCGGGAGTTTTACAGAGTCGGGAATTTTATTTGCGGGATATTTCAGTCGTCCCTAGAAGTACAGAAAATTCGCTGTAATTATAATTTCGAGACCTGGATCTTTTCGATTTTTTCCTACAGTATTTATTTAAAAAAAATTATTATATGCAAATTTTTGAAATCACAAGTTATAAAGATAATATCATTAAATATCAAAATTTTAAATTCGCTGTATATCTAATTTGTATTCCTGGGTCTTGGCGATTTTTTCCCTGGTGCATTTCGGTCACTTGTAAACGGAGGTGAATTTAATAGGAATTATCTCTCAGAAAATAAGTTATTAAAATGAAAAAAAATTGGGTATCTTTTTTCATCTCTATAGAGGTCATACTTCAGGCATACTGCGTGTTGTTGGCCCGTCGTGGGTGTGGTGGGCCCACATTGGTAGTAAATATACACCTAGAAACACTACCCGAATCGGGTAGTGAGGAAATGAACTTTCGAGTTCGAACTGCTAATCCATGTATGTATATATAGAGGTCATACCTATAAGTATGTACAAAATGTAAACTTCCGAAAATTTAAAAACTCTGCAAACAAGAAATTTTCCAAACATTTCTTTTTGCGCGGATAACTAAGCTGCATGCAAATATATTATATATCTTTGCTGTGTGTCTTTCGATTCCGAACTAATTATACTCTTTTACGATTCTAATACAATTTACAAAACACTAATTGAAATTTTTTTAATTTTTAAGTCTTCAATTTGATAATTTAAATTTTAACATTAAAATTTCCTCATTTTCAGAATGCAGGCTTATTGTTTGAATTTTCACAATTTTCGTTATAAGTTAGGTTAAAAATAACAAATTCTGGGATTAGAAATTGCTACAACGCGAAAAAGTCAAAAGTTTAAATTTAAACTTTAAATATGTGAAAATACTTTCTTACTTTAGTCGCTTCTTTTGAGAGTCGATCCTCTGCTTTCAGTTTTCTTTTCGAAATATATCTTGAATTCAACGCATTTTAAATTCAATGTTTTTAGCTGCATTTAGATTGAAGTATACCAATGTTTTTGGTTTAAACTATAAATTAATTAAAATATTTTACTTATTTTTGACAATTGTAATTTATAACCTTTAAAAATGAATACTTGTAGGTCAAAGATGAAAAAATAGACTATATTGAATGATTTGAAATTTAAAGCTATTTAAATATGCAAGAATTTTTGAATTGAAAGTGTTCAATAATTTTAGATTGAAACATTTCAAATTATTTAGTTACAAATTAAAATCGTTTAAAGTTGCAGAATTAAAAATGAACGTCTTTTAATACTTGAATCATTATTTTAGAACGACTTAAACCATATATCTTCAGATAAATTTAAAAGTAGGACTATTGAAAATTAGGATTGCTTGAAAAAACTGAACAAATGTTTATTTTCAAAAGCTCTTTAAAAGGGTGCTTTTTCAAGTTTTATTTATTTTTGCTTCCTCATAGAGGAAGCTTTGTAATGGTAACATTTTCCAAAATTTTTGAATCCATTTAATTAAACCTTCCTCAATGTAAAAACGTCTAATACAATGTTCTAAGCAATTGTCCGGATGTGTATATGTGGATGTGTGGATGTCACACTTTTTTGTGAATACGATAACTAGAAAACCGTTGCACATAAATTGATGAAATTTGGAGGGCTTATTTTTCTCACTAATATCTTGAAACTGACCTAAAGATTTCTAAAAATATTCATTGCATTTTTTTTAGCACTCAATAATTTTTTGAAAATCGGTTTTTTATAGTAAAACTTTTTTCAGTAGCATAATTCAAAGTTGATGCATGGATATAAAAGATTCCTTGGTTCGAAACGAATCTATTGACCTATAAATATTAATACATTTTATAAAAGAGTAGGGAAGTTATGGTAAGTTATATATTTTGAAAATCGGTTTTTTATAGTAAAACTTTTTTCATTAACATAATTCAAAGTTGATGCAAAAACAAAAAAGATGTGTTGATTCGAGTCGAATCGATTGACCTATAATATTAATACATTTGATTGAAGAGTAAGGAAGCTATGGTAATGCATAATATTTGAAAATACGGTTTTTTATAGTAAAACTTTGTTCTTTAACATAATTCAAAGTTGATGCAAGAATAGAAAAGATTCCTTGGTTCGAGATGAATCGATTGACTTACAATATTAATACATTTTATTAAAGAGTAGGGAAGTTATGCTCATTTATAATATTTGAATCATCTGTTTTGAACAGAAAAACTTTTTCATCGACATAATTCAAAGTTGACGCATGAATAGAAAAGACTTTTTCATTATAAATTTTCAAATAGAGTAATTCTGACCATTTTTGTGAAGAAATCACAAAGCTGGAAGAGGGATAGGGTGCGACAGAACTTTTTCCTTCACTTATCCAGCTCGAAAAATTATCATTTCGAATACAAAATTTTATTTGTCTGATTTTTCTTTGTATTTACAAATTTTTTGTATTATTTTGTAATTTTGTATTTTTTGTAAATTTCTATTTTTAAATTGGGCAAAATGAAGACTTTGGTTGGTCTATTATTGAAAAAAAATAACTAATGCTTCCTCCATGAGGAAGCAAATACATTTGCCAACGATAAGCAAAGTGCTCGTGAAATGAGCACCATATAATTATAAATACAAAGAAAGTGGAAAGAAGACTATTCTGGATCTGTTCAAAATTATATAATTTACATATTTAAACGTTAAAATTTGAACTAATTTAATTCGAAAGCCTTAGTAGCTACACAAATGTAAACATCCGATTGAGTCTTCATAAACAATATTCAATTTAAAAATCACTTCAAATTAATAGATTCATAAATAAACGCCTTTATTCAATTTCAAAATCTTATTCAAGTATTGTTTAAGTATAAAATATTCTACTTTTATTCCATTCAATTTGGAATTTTTAAATAAAAAATAATAATAATTTTCAGTACTAAACAATTCGAAACTGAATTGTCACAATTTCAGAGTGATAAATTTAAACTTTGAATGTTACAATTATAATTTTTCTATTTTTTAAATTTTAATTTGAAAGTAAAAGTGTTGAATTTTGATTTGTAAATAATACTTGAACAACGATTAATTTAGGAAAAATTCGAATAAGTTGGAGGTTTTTGAATGTTTCCAACAACAAAAATTTGGAGCTTCTCAAAAATTTTGAAAAATTTAACAAAAATTGTTTAAAAAGATTTCTGGGATATTTAAAAAGATTTTTTATTTCGAAAAAGAACATAACTTTGAGAGAATGTTTAAAAATATTTCCAAACATTTCAAAAGATTTACAAAATTGGAAAAAAATATGGAAGCTTTTGAGGCAATTTTCTTCCGCAGGATTTCACAAAAAGTGTGGGAAAAATGGGAATCACTTTAAAAGATACTTAAAAGTTCCGACAAAATTTCAAAAATAATTTGAAAAGGTTTAAAAGAATTTAAAAGAAAATTCATACTTTTGATGATTTCGAAATTAAATTCTGACTTTTTATTTTGAAAAATTACATAATTTTAAAAGAAGGTATAAAAATATGGAACGATTAAAAAAATTCCGAAAGGGATGACTGAAAAATCCCGTAAAATGAAATCTCCGACACTATTAAATTGCCGAATTGGGAAATTTTCGAATAATAAAATTTTCGAAATTATACAATTTTCGAACAGCTTATAATATTACCGAACTGGAAAATTCTCGACAGAAAATATCCAAAGCAAAAAATTCCCGAATTATGGAATTCACAAATTTAAACATGAAAAAATTGTTTTTCAATCAATATTATTTATTTATTAAAAATACAATAATCAAATATTTTTATCCAATATATTTTCTTAATATTAAATTTTTTTAATTTATTATTGTTTGAATTTAAAGGAACAATATAATTGTATAAAAATTGTATTAAAAAATAAATTAAAAAACACGTGCGCTTTGAAAGAAAAAAAATGCTTTCTCCAAATTTTCTTCAAACCTAATAACATTTTTCAAACAAACTTTGCAGGATTCAAATCAAAAAAAATATTTCTTGATAAAAAATGTTGTTTGAAAATGTGCATTGTATTTTTTAAAAGCCACAAAAAACGTTCTCAAAAATCGAATTATTAATTTAAAAAAATTAAAATAAAAAGAAACTTCGAGATAAATCAGTGCTGAATTAAAGCCTGAAAAGTTTGTCGAAGCGCACGTGTTTTTAATTTTATTTTTTATAAAATTTTTATACAATGATTGTTATTTCAAATTCAAACAATAATTATATAAAAATTAAACATTAAAAAAAATTCTATGATAAACATATTTATTATTGTATTTTTAATAAATAAATAATATTTATTATAAAACCATTTTCTTAATTGGTTAATTTCGGGAATTTAATAGTTTGTATGTTCTATTATTCGACAATATTCTAACTGAAATTTTATTATTCGGGAATTTTTAAATTCGGTAATATTGTAAACTGTCCAGAATTTTATTGTTTGGGAATTTCCAAATTGCGAATTTCCAGATTTCGGCAATTTTATAATTTCGGGAAGTTTACAGTGTCGGGAATTTTATTATTCGGGATTTTTCAGTCGTCCCAAAAATATATCAAAACTTTAAAGATTTATAAAATTGTAAAAATGTTTTAATTGGGAATTTATTTTCAATTTGAATTGTTCTTGTCCGAGCTAGTTACCATCATTGCGCTTCGAGGAGTATGATGAGAGTTGCTTACAGCGCTCCAAGTGGCTGTTGGCCAACTATATCGAGGGTGCCATCGGGGAGAAGTGGAGTGTAGAGGGGAACTGATAATTTTCGCCGGACGCGCCGTCTATATTTATCGCGGGTAACTAAGCCCGCACTGCATCTACGTTTATAATATGTTTGACAGCATGCACCAGGGGTGGGACTCCGATGCCTTAAATCGAACGGACCTCTCTTTCTACCATGTGAGATAGACAACGAGGTGCAATCAAAGTTGAAACGATCGTTTCGAAAGCTCTCTTTCTATCGTATATGGTAGACAGAGAGGATCTCATAGTTATGAAACGACCAGTACGACTTGTCGTTGGCAACCATCGGACCCTCTCTGTCCACCATATACGATAGAAAGAGAGCTTTCGAAACGATCGTTTCAACTTT
>CAKNYM010047420.1:0-13074 GCA_932195095.1 Andricus curvator | reverse complement strand
ACCATATACGATAGAAAGAGAGCTTTCGAAACGATCGTTTCAACTTTGATTGCATCTCGTTGTCTATCTCACATGGTAGAAAGAGAGGTCCGTTCGAGTTGAGACATCGGAGTCCCACCCAGCAGTGGGACTCCGATGCTGTTTCGAAGTCGAAAGTCGAACGGACCTGTTTTTCTAACGTGTGGAGATAGAAAGAGAGGTTCGTTCGATTTTCAACTTCGAAACAGCATCGGAGTCCCATTGCAGGCTCGGTCAACTCTGTGGGAAATAAAGGGCGAAATTCCGCGCCATGTATGATGAGACAGAGAACTACAGACGCGCAAATGTGTTGGTCTTTATATATGTATATGCCCCTTCCTTACATGCGTTGAAAACTAAAATAATTCAACAAAAAAGGAATAATAAAGACAAAATGAAGCAAATAAGAAACGAAAAATAGGAAATTAAAGATAATTATCACTCTATTTCCCATTTTACGTTTCTCATTCACTTAATTTTGCCTTTATTTGAAGGACTGCAGTACAGAACTACATAACCAACAAAATCACAGCCACAAGCTGGACCGCGAGTTATTTTCAAATTTGTCAGACTGCTCCTTGCCCCTTTAGATAGGCAACTTAGCAAAATTTTAATCGGATAATAGCAAAATAGCAAACTCAAATACCCGACCGCTGTTATGTCGTATGATTGATCTCATGTTGAAGAAATAGTTATATTTCAATTTAATTATTTTTTATTTCTATACATAATATATTTTTATACATATTTTTATAATTTTACAATTTAATAATCAGAAGATTATCGGTGTTTGAATAATAATCAATTATAGTCCAATTTTTGTCATCATGCCAAGTGCAATGTAAATGGTGTTTTGAAATATTCATGAAGGGTATCCAAGCATTGTAATATGCTGGAGCATCATCCCTCCAAATATATTTTAAACTGACTCAAATTATTCCTAAAATTAAGTAAAATCCTGTAAAATGAGACAAAAAAATTGTTTGGAAATTTTCTAGATACTTTTTCGACATACATGAAATCTTGAAAAATCTTTTTTAACTTTCTCGAGAAACCTAGTAAAATTATATTTATATAACTTTAAAACAAATAAACAAAGGAACTTGAAAAATAAAAAGTTATTCGAAATTTTTATTTTGTATTAAAAATTATTTTTCTCTTCAAATTATAATTTGTCGTCTTTTTTATTTGAATTCCCCCATGATATAAAAAAGTACATTTGAATATACTCATGAATGCATAGTATACGGTTTATGTAAGATGTTCAAAAAATTAGAAAAAATATCGAATAACAAAATTTAACTTAAGAAGTGATTCAAGAACAACAAGAAATTCATTATTATAGGACAATACAATTTCAAACTTTCGCAGCCGAAAGTTTATTGTCTGAGTGGTAGACTGATGCATTTCATCTATAAAGGAATAATGCATAATATATTATAAATGTATATTCGAATAAGAATCTTGAAAATAAGTCGAAAAAAATACTTACACGTCACACTAAGCTTCATATTTTCCGTGGAAATCTCTGCTGTGCCTACCCGGCAAAAAAAGTCAGATTAAAAAGTATTGCTTCACATTCAAGAGATGTTCTCTGGAAATCTGCTTTGCGACAACCTCGGATTGGGACGGAAGCACAATACTTTTTAATGCGAGAGTTCGTATATAGCGTCTAAATCTTGAATACGCCTGAAGGCAAAGTGAGATACTTCGCGTTCAATGCGTGTTAATGCGAGAGTTCTAATATGTTTCAATGCTATATAATGCGATTGAATGCGAAGCAAAATTTGTCTCAATGCTATTGAATGCGATTAAATGCGAAGCAGAACATATGCGTTTGCTAAGTATTGAATCGCATTCACGAGATGTTCTCTGGAAATCTGCTTTTCGAAAAACCTCGCATTCAAAGTGCAATACTTTTGAATACGTTTCAATGTGACATTTTTTGTAGGGTGTTCAACGCGGATGTGTGTTGAAAACCTTTTTTACAAATATGGCATGAGTGTTGAGTTTCTTTTATTACATTTTGGATTTTGTGTACACTTTTTCTATGTTTATGTAAATTGGATCGTCCGCTGAAACTTTTTCCACATATTTGACATACTTCCATAGCACAGTATTAATGAAACACTTAAAGACTGGAAACTTTATACCTGCTTTCCAGTTCATTAGAAAATGGTCTTAATTCTAAAATTTTTTTTTTAAATTCTCTAAAATGTTATGCCCTATTTGTAGCATTTACTCTCATTTACCCTCACCACCACTATAACATTTAAAGTGGAAAGGGGTGATGTCTGACAAATTTGAAAATAACGTGCGGTCCAGCGCGGTCAACGGCTGCAGAGCGCGTGCGTATGATGAAGTTCTTTTTTTTATTTTTATAAATTAAAATATAAACATTTCCTCAACATGAGATCAATCATACGACATAACAATCGCAACGCTCATTATAACAAATTAAATAGTCCTGCAGGTCCTACATTAAGCATAGATTTAGATCATTCATACGCTCAGAAATAATTAAGTATCATCCAAACACCGACCATCGTCTGATTATTAAATTGTGAAATCATAAAAATATGTATAAAAATGTATTATGTATAGAAATAAAAAATAATCTCAGCAAAAAGACATTATATTAATTCTGTGGGTTTTATTTATTTTTATAAATTAAAATATAAATATTTCTTCCACATGAGATCAATCATACGACATAACAGCGGTCGGGTATATGAGTTTGCTATTTTGCTATTGACTGAATAAAATTTTGCTAAGTTGCCTATCATAAGGGGCAAGGAGCAGTCTGACAAATTTGAAAATAACGCGCGGTCCAGCACGCTCTACGGCTGCAGAGCGCGTGCGCATTGGGGTCGACTGGATGGATCCCCCGCACGGCATCACAGTGCGTTCACTACGTGGGACTTAGAGGGGGAATTAGAGAGCACGACATATAGCGAATGCGACACCAAGGGGGAATAGAATGAACTAAAGTGCATGGCGGCGAAACCCCCGCCCCTCGCCCCGACCTAACGAGCGCGAAATTTGAAAATATACGAAAACCATTCAATTATCCATCAGATTTCATCCTGGAAAAATGTGTTAAGTATAAAAATGAAACAAAAATTTAAAATATAAAGAAGATAGTACCATGAAATATATTACCAGACAAAAATTTTGCCGTTAGAAAATAAATGTTTCACTTTTATGCATAACACATTTCTCAGGATGGAATCTGCTAGATAATTAAATGGTTCTCGCATATCCTGTAATAATATGACGAAATGTTAAAGACCAATTCATAAATTTCTTAAATTTGCAAACCTACTAAATAATATAATTATGAAATATTTTGAAACCATATGTATTTTGTACATAAAATAAAACATATTTGGGAATGTAAACTCTAAAGTACATCGTAATTGTTTATAGCTTTTAACAATCATACTGCAAATACATTTAAATAATGTATGGTATTTCTCCAAGGTCCAAAGACGGCCAATGTTGTCGAATCATTAAATACAATTGAATACTTGATACCATGAAGTCGAGAAACTGAAACATAAATTGAAGAACATTTTTTTTTCTTAATATTGATTTATGGAAACATGAGATTGAAAACCGGTTATAGACAGAAAATGGAATTCTACAGGGTGAAAAAAACAGTGCGGTATTACAGGCTTTAAAATAGAGAATTGTGACGAAATTATAGAAGCACGGGTTTTTAAACAAATTTTCTGCAGAGGCAAAAATGGTCTTCATATAGTTTTCCACATTATAAAACTATAACTATATCAACTATACGTATTGTATGGAAAAATCTGAAAATGTAGTAAGGACTTTTTGTAGGCTGCTAGATAATGTGCAATTTATTCTTTAAAATAGCAACATTTTCGTGAAGCGTCTGCACTGGAATATAAGATTTATGCAATAAAGTTTCCCTAATGTTTATTGATGAATAATGTCCTGCCTGGAGACCGCTAAAATCAGAATTTCTAAAAATTAGTCTTTATGTGTCGTTGCGAAAAAGTTGTGAAATTTGGAGTGGGACTTTCTTTTTAAATGGGACCTTAAAAAACCAAGCAAAATATTTTTTCACAATATTAATCCCTAAAAGGGGAAAAAAATTCAAATTTCAGGGATCAAGAAATCTATTTGTAGCGTATACAAATTTCAAAGAGTGGACGTAAAAATGCTTAAAAATACGGCAAAATATTTGTTTTTTGAGCTCTACTGGCAGTGTATCCACATATTTAGTTTTATTTTTTTATTTTATGAGGAAGCGTTAAAAAAGTATTAATAGAATTTTCTGTGCACACTTATACAGGAATAAAATGAATTATTGTTTTTTAGATTTCTTAAAGTCATTATTTTAGAGTTCTATCTTGAAATATTAGTGTTATCGAGCGGAAGTAAAACTTCAGGGACATAATTCAGACATAACTAATTACCTTTAGGACAGATTTATCTCGAATCAATTGGATTGATTCGAAGATTGGAATCGAATCAATTCCCCGAAACATGTAGCAGGAACTGTCATGACTATATATCTCTGACGGATTGTCCGAGTGATGCCTCCTTTGTTTCCTTGATTTTTGCCTGGATCCATCGAATTGATGTCCTCCGAGTTAAGTTTATCACTTCGCCATGAAATTCCACCTGGATCTTCTGTTTGCCTGAAAGTTAAAAATTGTATGGGATTTATGTTTGTTCAAGAACTATAATTTAAAGAGTATAATTTTTAGGAACCTATTTGGGAATTTTAAATTCATCTCGTACAATTTAATTTAAACAAATTAGATGGTAATATTAGGAAAGATTTCCATATTTTTATTTTGGAATCTAAAAATGACTTCCAAATATCTTCTCAACTTATTCCAATTTTTTCGCAATGAATTGTGGTTTAATTGTTATTTATACATTAAAATTCAATAATTTCACTAACAAATAAAATTGTTGTACATAAAACAATGAAAATTAACATTGCAACATTCAAAATTTAAGTTTAGCTCTTTGGAATTGTAAAAATTCAAGGCTTTCTTTTTTTTAATAATTCAATGTAAAATGGTTTAGTTTTGAATATTACATTTATAATTGCTACTTTTAAATAAACAGTCATACATTGCTGATTATTAAAAAATTGTTCTTTTACTTAATTAAAAATTTCCAAATTGAATTGGTTATAAATGGTTTAAAAGCGTTTAATTATGAATCTATTAATTTGAAATTATTTAAACACTGAAGATACTTTATAAAGTTCCAACGAGAAGTTTACATTTGATTAACTACTAAAGCTTTCGAATTGAAACAGTTCAATTTTTAACATTAAAATCTGTCAATTGTTTAATTTCAATAGATGCAGAATCGTCCAGTAAAATTAACAAATTATTGTTTAATTTCAAATACTTGAACTACAGTTCAACATTAAAAATCATTAATTAATTTATATTTACAGTTGATCCGCTTTAAAAGTTTTTTGTTACAAAAATTCTATTTCAAACGCTATTAATTTTTTATTGTTTAAGTCTTCAAAACAGCATTTAAAAATACTTTTAATTGGAAATGTACCCTTGAAAATGAATACATAAAGTGATAAATTTGTATAGTATTTATAACATTTTATAGGTTATGTAACACAGATCAGTTTTTTCTTAAACTATTATACTTTAACTATATTATACTTTTTCTGATACTTACATAAGTAAAATCTTCGGAACCTTTTTTCATATAGGCACTTCACATAAGACCAAAAACCATTAACTCTGTTCCACTTCACGAGCAAGATAAAAATAAATAATATTATTACACACAATAGTGAACCACAACTAACATGTGGTACAAGTTAAATCTTAGAAATCACTCCTTATAATCACTTCACAGATTATAATATTTATAAAGCCGAAAACACATTACATGGAATTTGCGAGAAACAATTATTAACAATTGTTAACAAAATAGTAACATGCAGTTCAATGCGGTAAACGTCAAGATCAAGTTGTTGACAACTGTGTTGTCGACGAAGTCCCCTGGCGCCTGCAAGTCCACAACCAGTTTTACAAACTTGCGCGCCGCCAATCGGGAATAGAAATAACTATAATCGGTCTCATTTTTTCCCATTAGAGTGAACGCACTGTGCACGGCATCTTGTGTTAGCTATCTGCGATGGGCCAGAGAACTAATTTCGTACCCCTCAATGCCTCTCTGACCCCGCGCCAATGACCTAAGAATTCGCCATTTCGCTGTACAGGGGTGGGACTCCGATGCCTTAAATCGAACGGACCTCTCTTTCTACCATGTTCAATAGACAACGAGGCGCGATCGAAACCAAAATGATCGTTTCGAAAGCTCTCTTTCTATCGTATATAGTAGACAGAGAGGATCTCATGTTATGAAACGACAAGTACGACTTGTCGTTGGCAACGATCGGACCCTCTCTGTCCACCATATACGATAGAAAGAGAGTTTTTAAAACGATCGTTTCAACTTCGATTGCACCTCGTTGTCTATCTCACATGGTAGAAAGAGAGGTCCGTTCGATTTAAGGTATCGGAGTCCCACCCCAGATCGAGTTGACCGAGCCTGGCATGCACTGCACATTTAAATTGCGCGCACGTTTAGATGTGACCGAGGAGTGTACAGTGCATGATACAATTGGATCATGGTACAGTGGGTCCAGAGCAGGGTTGCACAGTTACGCGTAACTCGAACTTTTATACATATAATACGTATTTTATGCATTATACATAAAAGCGTAATAAGCGTAAAAAATGGCGGACTTGAAAGGTGGGTGAGGGAAAAGAGCATAATATAACCTAGCTTATTCCGGAATGCATTAAGTGTGAGATTAAGTGCATTATTTTTTATAAAATTTTATAAATGAGTAAATCAAAAGTTAAAAGGGACAAAAAATCCCTTGGGAAGAACTGAAGTTTGAGCTGTTGAAAGTTGAAAATCAAGCAGTTTCAAAATGCTCAATTTGTAATAGTATTTCTTTAAATACTAGCTACGACCGTCTTCTAGCTCACACGTATCTAACTATCGTTGATCCTTCGTTCATATAAATGATTGTATTTAATTTTTAAAATCCTCTAACTTCTTTTTTTTTTTAACTCAAGAAACATCTGCAAACCAAAAGACCCTCTGGAACTTCCGCCACTGAAAAGACGTAAAGTCAGTTAATTTCAATCGTATTTGACAACACTCGAATGCACCCGGAGCAAAGAGCAAAAGTTTTGCCATTTTCCCTTTTTAAACTAAAATTTAACTGCTTCCAAAAGGAATTTCTGGGTCTGCCACCTCTCATCATTTTTTAATCAATTAAGAAACTGTCAAGCAAGTCAGTGTCTTCGGTGTATTAAAGAATTAGGTTATGTTTATTTTCCATATAAGCACAGTCACAATCTTGAAAACGTGAATTACATGTAAGAAACAAGGGACGTAAATTACGGACGTAATTTACATCTAAAAAACTACGTATATTACCTAAGGTATACTACTTACGCAACCCTGGTCCAGAGACAGTGTAACAACCTAGTGTACCTCTCGCTGATTGGCTCCGCCATTTTAAGTTTGCTTATGCATATACTATGGATAAATAGTGTATAATACATATACTACACTATAGATACACCTCGGCGAACCTGTACTTAAAATGGCGGCATCCGGCTAGGTTGTCACACTGTCTCTGGACCCTCTGTAGAGGAGGGGTGCAGCCAACAGCATATATATATATATATATACACTATATACTGTATATCTATAGTATATGTATAAGAAAACTGAGTCAATCCGCAAGAATGACACTAGGTTGCCACACTGTCTCTGGACCCTCTGTATATACCCTCCGATCGTTACGCTCCACTCTTCAGTAGATAATATAGTTTTAGGAAAATATTCATGATCACTAGAGCAATTCGAAGTTACCCGGCGATCGATGTCAATAACAATCAATAAACAAATGAATATTTATTACTGTTTAATGAAATTATATTCCGTTCTAATTCAACTGTAAATAATAATTGCATGGGTTTTGTTTAATATGATCCGTTTAACTTTTAATAATAATTATATAAAAGACATAACGTTTTGCATGATATATTGTTCAAAATTGCAGTGTAATTAACGAATTATAATTCGGTGTGAATTTCGCTATTTTGAATAACGTAACGTAAATAACAACCGAGTAGTGAATATTTTGTAACTTTTATAACAGAATACGCCAGAATATAAAAAAGAAAAGATAACGTAATTTTTTTGATTCACTTCGACCTTATTCAAAATTGTTCAACTGCAGACGATTTACATATCTGAAATTTTACATTCATTGAAAATGAAATTGTCCTTTCATTTTCTGCACATGAAGTTGATATGATTTGATTGGGAAAGTTTAGATTTTAAGAAATTTCTAATTTCTTATGTACACTTTACAATTAACCGACAAAGACGAATTTTCAACAAAATACATGAGTTTTCAACAAAATAAATACATTTTTAACTAAAAAGTATCAATTTTACACCAAAAATAGAAGTTAAATTTTCAGTTAAAAAGTAACTTTCAACCTAGGGAATTTTCAACAAACTAGTTAAATTTTCAACCAAGGAGATGAACTTTCAACTAAAATGATAAATCTTTAACTGACTTAGTTAAATTTTCAGTTAACAAATAATTTTTCAACAAAACTAAAATGAAGAATCTTAAAAAATGACTTTCTTACGAAATTATTGAATTTTTCACAAAGTAGATTAATTTTTAACCAAAAGAGGTGAATTCTCAATGAAAAATGTAATAGTTGATATTTCAACCCAAACAGATTTCAATTTTAAATGGAAAATAGTTGAAGTCAACCAAAAAGACGAATATTCAACAAAATAGATGAAGTCTCAACAACAACAACAAAAAACAATTTTCCACAAAAACAGTTGAATTTTAAGCAAAAAATGATACTTTTAAGCAACATTGTTTCATTTTCGACAAGCTAGATTTCTTTTCAATCAAATAGTTGAATTTTCAACTGAAAAAGATATAAAATAATTTGATGTTGATTGTTTTTTGTCTACTGGTCTAAAATCAATATTCAAAATATTGATTTTAGATCAGTAGACAAAAAACAGTCAACAACAAATTATTTAATACAATTTATCTGGTCAAAGCCATAACAAAAAAAATATAGAAAAGATATATTTTTAATAAAAACGGAATAGTTACATTTTCAATTTAAAAAATTCATTTTTCCCCCCCCCCCCCCCACACACACACACACGAATTTTGAACAAAATAGTAAAATATTCAACCTAAGACATGAATTTTCACCCAAGTAGTTGCATTTTAAATTAAAGAAGTTACATTTTTAATGAAAAATGGAATAGTTACATTTTTAATTTAAAAAACTAAAATTTTATCCAATAGAAAAACTAATTTTCAACATAATAGTTAAGTTTCCGAACAAAGAGATGAATTTTCAACTAAGAAAGATAAATTTTCACCACAAATGAAATAGCTAAATTTTCAGTTCGAAAAATTAATTTTTTAACTAAAAAACTGATTTTCAAGAAAATATTTACATATATATGAGTTAAAAAAATGTTGAACCTCTGTTTGACAGCCTTTTACACAAAAAATTTTTTATTCTCTTTGTCAATACGAAATTCATTGATATGTTTAGTTTGTCAATGGTTATTACTCTTTTAATTTTCTGTCTGTATCGTTCAGAGGGTGTACAATTTCAATCCTTCACGTCATTACTTTACAATGATTTATTAAATATATTTGACCAATTAATAGCTTAGTATTTATTTAATTATAACGATCAGAGAACCAATTTTTGAAACAATTTTAATTTAACTTAAATTATAAATTGTAAACCAATATAACAGAGAATTCAATTCGCAATTCATACTGTCTTATTATACCTTATTATGTACGTTATTATGCTAGATAAAAATTTGCTTTTGAAATTATAAAAATTCAAAGAATTATAGGTAGATATGACGTGTTGAAGAAATATAAAATATTTAAGGAAAAATAACAAAATCAATGGGATCTAATTTCTAACAGGAGTATCAGAAGTGCCCCGCCCTCTCGCCCGAAATGTATACCTGCTTTTCTTTACATCTCCAGGTTTAATCGTTAAATTTAAAGGATGGGGTACTCGGGAAATTTACTAATGCTACCAAAAGCTATTGAGTGAAAATTTCAAGGACACTTTTCTGCATCAAGTTTTAGGTTTCTTCTTTGAATTTTAGAATTTAGATCTTTCAGACCAGCCAGAGATATAACTGATCCTTAAGATTTTCAAAAAAGGCACCAAAAATACTTTTCTGAGACGCTATTGATTTATACGTTTCGTGAAATTCTGCGTCGAATGATATATATTTTGAAGACACCATTTTTTGACACCTCATATATATAGGGGCCGTTCAAAAAATGCTGAAACATACAAAAAATTTTTTAACACAGCGACAAATCAGACAAATCAAATGTTGTATTCGAAATGATAATTTTTCGAGCTGGAAAAGGGAAGGGAAAAGTTCTGTCGCACCCTATCCCTTTCCCAGCTTTATGATTTCTTTACGAAAATTTTCAGAATTACTCTATTTAAAAATTTATGATCAAAGAGTTTTTTCTATTCATGCGTCAACTTTGAATTATGTCGATAAAAAAAGTTTTTCTGTTTGAAGCAGATGACTCAAATATTATAAATGAGCCATAACTTCCTTAATCTTCAATAAAGTGTATTAATATTATAGATCAATAGATTTTCCTCGATCAAGGAATCTTTTCAGTTCTTGCATCAATTTTGAATTATGTTAGTGAAAAAAGTTTAATATAAAAAATCGTTTTTTCAAATATTATGCATTACCATAGCTTCCTTACTCTTCAATAAAGTGTATAAATGCTACGGGTCAATCAATTCGTCTTGAATCAACACAACTTTTCTATTCTCGCGTTAACTTTAAATTATGAGAATGAAAACATTTTTACTATAAAAAACGATTTTAATAATATATAAATTACCATAACTTCCCTACTTTTTAATAAAATGTAATAAAATTGTAAGTCAATCGATTCCTCTCGAACCAGGGAATCTTTTATATTCTTGCATCAACTTTGAATTATGCTAATGGAAAAAGTTTTACAATAAAAAACCGATTTTTCAAATATTATGCATTACCCTAGCATCCTTACTCTTCAATCAAATGTATTAATATTATAAGTCGATCGATTCTACTCGAATGAACACATCTTTTCTGTTCTTGCATCAACTTTAAATTATGATAATGAAAAAAGTTTTACTATAAAAAACCGGTTTTCAAAATATATAAATTACCATAACTTCCCTACTCTTCAATAAAATGTATAAATGCTATGGGTCAATCGATTCGTCTTGAATCAACACAACTTTTCTATTCTCGCATTAACTTAAATTATGAGAATGAGAAAATTTTTACTATAAAAAACCGATTTTTAAAAAATATTCAGTGCTAAAAAAAATGGAATTAATATTTTTAGAAATCTTTAGGTCAGTTTTAAGATATTAGTGAGGAAAATAAGCCCTCAAAATTTCATCATTTATCTGCAACCGTTTTCTAGTTATCGTGTTCACAAAAAACCGTGACATCCACACACACACCGAGCCAAACAATTGCTTAGAACATTGCATTATCTGAAAATGTTACCATCACAAAGCTTCCTCTATGAGGAAGCAAAAACTTGAGTTTTCAACAAAATAATTGAATTCTCCACCTAAAAAGATGAATTTGGAAGAAAAAAGTGTAATAGTTGATATTTCAAGCAAAAAAATAATTAAATTTCATAAAAAAAAGGAATTTTAAAACCAAGCAGATGACATTTCAACAAATAAAGATTTTTCAGTCATGAAAGAAAAAAAAGTTATCCAAACCGTCGAACCTTCAAGCCAAAAGACGAATTTTCTGTACAATAATGGAATTTTCAACCAAAAAATATTCATTTTCAGAAAAAATTATTTGTTATAAAATAGTTAAATTTTCAAACAATGAGATGAATTTTCAACTAAAAATATTAATCTTCAACAAAAAAGTTATTTCTTAACAAAGTTAAGCAAAAAAGATTAATTTGCAACTAAACAGTTGCATTTTTATCCAAGAAAGATGCAATTTTCATCCAAAAAAGATTTTATTGACTTTTCCATATCAAAATATGAGTTTTAAACAAGAAATAAATTTTCTACGAAAATAGTTGAATTTTCAACCCAAAAAGACTAATTTCCAACAAAACAGTTGAATTTTGAACCAAAAAGCATGACTTTTTAACAAAATTGTTAAATTTTCAACCAAACAGTAGCATTTCTCTCCAAGAACGGTGCAATTTGTACTGAAATAGATAAATTTTGTAATTAAAAAGACAAATTTCCAAAAAAATAGTTGAATTTTCATCCAAAAAAGAATTCAGTTAAACATTCAACATTAACATTCAATTTTAAACAAAAAGTAAATTTTCTACGAAAATATTTTTTGAATTTTCAACCCAAAACGACGAATTTTTAACAAAACTGTTTCATTTTTATCCAAGAAAGGTGCAATTTCTACTAAACTAAATGAATTTTTAAATTAAAAATACAAATTTTCAAAAAAATGGTTGAATTTTCATCCGAAAAAGTTTAATGTTCAACACTAAGATATGAATTTTGAACAAAAAGTACATTTTCTACGTCAATATTTGAATTTTTAACCCTCAAAGACGAATTTTGAACAAAACAGTTGAATTTTCAACCAAAAAGAATGATTTTTTAACAAAATTGTTGAATTTTCAAACAAATAATACAATTTATAACTCAAAAGATAATCCTCAAGAGGAAGCAACTGCAAATAAAATAATTATAAATACAAGGCAAATAAATTACTAATAAGAATAATATGTAAGTTAATATTCAACTGCCAGAATGTTAAACTTGTAAAATTTTTAAACTAGAATCTTTTATAAACGGAATAAAAATTTTTCATATTTATTCTTCTTGACAGTTATTTAAAGTTATAGAAATTCACTGACTTTTACAAGATTTGTGTTTGTTAATTCCCTGA
>CAKNYM010047419.1:0-14553 GCA_932195095.1 Andricus curvator | reverse complement strand
ATTTATCCATTTCAAGGAATCGATTTCATTGGACTAAAGAAGGAGTTCTTTAGGCGTCTAAAACGTATTCAATAAACCTAGATTCCTACCTTCTAGGAAATCATTTCTTTGTCTTGATATTTTTCGCATTTAATGCGAAGAAATATTTACTCATATTAAAGAAATTTCACAGAAAGAAATCATTTCCTTGAATTAATGCGTGAATCTTTTGCATCTAAACAATATTAACTTAACTGAAATAAACTATTCCTTGGTCGAAAGAAAAAAAACCAAAGAAACGCATTTCCTTGAATCAAGAAAATTTTTTTTTCAGTGTACGTACCCTGCTAAAAAAAGTCAGGAATCGTCACAAATGGTCAGAATTTCTGACGATTCCTGAACATCCTGGCCATTCCTGACGAGTGTGACTATTTCTGGATATATATGAATTCTCAACCTATGAGGTAGTTCAGTGCACTAGCCATGGCTAGGACCACACTCTAAAATCAGAGTATTGACTGTCAAACGATTCCTTTCACTATTAAAGGATTTTCCATTCAAAATTGGCATGAGAGGAAATCCTTTCACAGTTAAAGGATTGTCGTTTCAAATCCTATCCTTTAACTGTGAAAGGATTTCCTTTGATCTTGAAGTGAAATCTATTGTCGGATAAAAGAAAGAATAATTTGAACGTTAAAAGAAAACTTGTTGTATGATATTACGTGCAACAAATGTACAAAAGCCGAACTTTGGTGAATGTAAATGTAAAATCCATATAAAATCATTTCATAAAGAACGTTTTACGAACTTGCGATTTTCAAAAGCAATACAAAAAATTTATACTTCGATTGTCAAAAGCGTAAAAATCAATGGAAAGTGAGGTTATGCATATCAAAAATTGTTCTTTCTGTACACGTACCTTCCAAAGTTTTCGCGTCACAATCTGGGATTCCTAATTTTTTGAAAAATCCATTTTCGACATCATTTCGCTCGTTTTTTCACTCACGTTATGAATTAACAAATAAATCGTGCAGTGAAAAAATTCACTCATGCGCAGGCGCACTTTCTCCGCTAGCCAACAAATGAAATCCTTTAATAGTTAAAGGAATTCTTTTCAAAGTCAAAAGAAATCGTTCATCAGTAAAACTACTTCCGTTTTGCATTTAACGGATAATTCTTTGAACAGTGAAACGATTCTATTGATGGACAAAAAAAATCTGCTTAATTTCAAAGGACGCATTCTGAAAGGAACGTAATTTTACTGTAAATAGACTTTTTCTTAGAGTGCACAGGTAGGCTAACGAAAAAGATTTTTAAAAATTTTCAATATCGCATACACAGATTCAAACGTTAGTAATTCAGAATATATTAAAGGTTTCAGATGCCTACAAATTTTCATAAAAAGTTTAAATTTACGATAAATGTAATGTATCTCGTAAAAGGGAAACAGATATGTCAAAACGGACAACATAGTTACCCTACTGACAAATTTGCGGCTGCATTTGCGTCCGCATTTTCGGGCGCGTATATGAAACAGCATTCTCGACCACATTTGCGGCCGCTCTTCGAAAAATTATAAAACGCTTAAAAAATTGGCTTCGACTTTGAAAATGTACTTTGAAAATTTACTGCAAGCAAGTTTACTACGTATTTTAATCAACTTTGTTTATTTCGAAATGCGGCCGCAAATGCGGTTGCAAATACGGCGTAGCCGCAAATGCTGTTTCTTATATATACGCTCCTGAAAATGCGACTGCACATTTTCAGTAGGGCAGATTCACCTTCAGAGTCATTTACTATATATGTATTAAGAACAGAGGCACAAAAAAAATGTGCGGAGCAAAAAAAGCGACCTATATAACATTGTAGCACGGGTCTAGCAATCTAGCATATTCAAAATCTGGATTGATTGGAATTTTCTGGTCACCAGTTTTTTTTATTTGAATATGAATTTTTAGTTTAGGTCAAATTATTCCAAAAAGGCACCATAAATCGAAAGATGTTTTTTTCTTTTCGCTGTCGCAAACAACATTTTTTTGAAAAAGTGATTAATAATGGAAATTAACGTACATTCCAGAAATCTTTCTTCTGAATATAAAAAAATTGAATTTGCTTACAAAATTACCAGTTGTTTATAAACAAATTGTACTTTTGTTCTCTTAGAAGAAAAAAATTTGTTTGCAAGTTATTCTACATTCTCTACGTAGACATATTTTACGACATCGTTACGACACCTTTACGACATACTATGTCCATGTCGTTAAGATGTCTTTACGATGTCGTAAAGACGTCGTGCGATCTGACAATGTCTTTTGACATCGTAAAGACATCTTAACGACATGGACATAGGATGTATTAAAGTCGTCGTAAAGATCTCGTAACGATGTCGTAAAGACGTCGTCAAATTTTGTGCCCACTGGGTCCGTCATCATGTTCACACTCCATTTTCCTTGATATCTACGTTCCATTTCTCGGATGTCTTGATGAAACCTTTCACCGTGCTCTTTACTGTAGTCGCCCAAATTTTCTGAAAAGTAGTTAATATGTGAATCAAGGAAATGCAATTTCAAATTCATCAAGCATCCTAATGATGCACAACATGCTCTCAGCGCTCGCGCGTCGCACTAAAAAATTGATAATCCGTAAAATAATAGAAACTACTTAGTATTTCTTTTCGCATTTCTCTACAGAAAAAATGTAGAATAACGAGCAAAAAATCCTTTCTTTTAAAAGAAATAAAGTTCAATCTGTTTATAAACAATAGATTTTTTTTTATTCAGTGTTTTTATATTCAGAAGAAAGATTTCTGGAATGTACGTTTTTAAACAAAATTTTTAACGTAAGAATCATTAAACCCATTTAGCCATTCACGAGAAAAATGTTGATCATGTTCACGGAAAAAATAAGTTTTGGAAAGTTTACGGAACTAATTCAATACGCGGACACGCAAGATAGTTTAGTGGAAGTTAGAAAGGTCTGGTTATACGATGTGATGAACTATTTTTACTAGATGTATAGAACGTTTCAATAGTATTTAAAATCCGAAGCGATATAACATGAATTGGCGCTCAGGTTATGAACTCTATATCAGAGTTCCGGGAAATGTAAATTGGAGCAGATGAAAAATTTGTTAGAGCAATTTAACAACGAAAAAAATATATTTTTGATATTATTATAATTATTACACTTAATTTATTATACACACCTACACACAGGACAACTTATTGTCGCACTTATATACATATGATCGAATGCTTAAACGTTTTAAAAATTCTTAAATAATCGCTGATGATTCGAACCCTACAAAAACTACCTAACCATTAATCTAACTCAGATAAAGGCTTTTGGAACGGGGTGCACAAAAATGACGAAATCTATGAAGCACTCAAAACTTACTTCTAGACCTCGGAAGGGGTTTCGCGTTGGCGGTAGTGGGGGTAAGTCTCTGGTTTTTTGAAAAAAATCCGGTAACTGCTGAAAATGAGAGTAAAGTGGTTTAGCAACGACGTGAAGTGCACAGGAAGCCGACTGACAGCTGACGGTGCTGATAGCTCAACCGTACGGGATCGTCCATATATTACGTAAGACATTTTTCTTTTGTTTATATCATTGTGTCCTTTTCAACTTCACAGCAATTTTATTCTCGTCTTCATTTAAACAAAAGAAAAACGTCTTACGTAATATATGGACGATCCCTACTTGATCGTACTACGAAAATGCACTGTCGGTGAAAATCGCATCTGTATTGACGGGAATTTTAAATTAGAATGAAAAAAGCAATTTGTGATTTTCTTTTTTTAAATTGTTTATTGACATTTCTGAATGATTGGAGAATGCAACATCACTGCAATTTGAATAAAAAATAAATTTCTCCTCAGAATAATAAACTTGGTCTCAGAATAGAAAAAGTTGGCAAGTGATAAAAGGATGCCGCTGTGAACTCGCTGATAATAATCGATAATAATTTTACAATTGAAAAAAAAATTATTTATTGAATTATTTACATGCTGTTGCATTCTCCAATCATTCCGAACTTTCAATAAACAATTAAAAAAAAAAAAAGAAAATTGCATTTTTGATACTAATTCAAAATTTCCGCCAAGAAAGATGCGACTTTTACCGACAGTGCATTTTCGTAGTACGATCAAATACGGTTGAGCTATCAGCGCCATCAGCTGTTCCTGCGCACTTCACGTCGTTGCTACACTATTTTCACTATTTGACTCTCGTTTTTTATCCATTGCCGGATTTTTTTTTTTAAACTAGAATCTTACCCCCACTACCGCCACCGCGAAACCCCTCCCCGGGGTTTAGAAAATTTTCAAAGTGCACTTTTAAAACCTCAAAACCGCATCATCGTCGGTCGTTGGTAATTTTTGAGTGTTTCATGGAACATCCTAAATTAGATGTGCAGCTGCTACTATTATATTAGAACTTAAAATTTTGTAAATTATGATTTTTTTTCGAAAATATGTAGTTGCTTATTATCTTTCTGGTATTTTTTAGTTGAATTAAATAAGAAAAGATTCCTTTATATTATACTGTATCATTATGTTTTGCACTTACATTTGACATTGGAAATTTTATTTCGATATGGGTAAAGTTAAATAAATCGTGGACTATGAAACAGAGTGGTACTTCTGGTTAATACTTCTGACTGATTAGGAATTGTAAGAGCGAAAAACATAAAAGCGAAAAACATAATAAACTTAAAAAACTCAGTTTTTCCGTGAAAACCGGCATTAAAAAAAATTACTATTTGCAAAGATTTTAAAGAATATTAAAGCAAATTATATTAATAATGTTCTTCTAAATAAAAAGAAGAGCGTAGGCAGCGCGAATCGAGCACGCAAACATCAAACTATGACGCCGAAGTGCTACTGTTTAAGCTACCGGCCGATAAGGACACATTTTCGCCAAACTGCATATGACGTGTGGCAAATATTTGAAAGTCGGTTTTCTTGAAAAAAAACGAAACGGCGAAACTGCTTTGGCCTTCACATATAGTAAACAAAATATACACACTTGCGCATGAAGTATTTTCTGAATCGTTTGCAATTTTACGGAACTCCGTTCTCCAGTTCATATAACGCAGTAATTTACTAATACACTCAGTACCCAGTGGGCATAAAATTTGGCGACGTCTTTACGACATCTTTACGATAACTTTACGTCATACGATCTGACGATGTATTTTCAACATCGTAAAAACATCTAAACGGCATGGACATAGGATGTCTCAAAGTCGTCGAAAAGATCTCGTAACGACGTCGTAAAAACGTCGTCAAATTTTGTGCCCACTGGGTATATCCAAATTGATTCCTACGAATCTTTTAAAGACTTTTTATGGATTTATTCTACAATAATCATCGAATTCTTTTATTCCAAGCTCACTTTAAAAACTACGGAACTTTTTTATAGTTACACCTTGTAACGTTATTCATTTTTTCTTCTATCCTTTAATTTTCATAAGGTATAATTAAAAGACCTGAAGATTCTTAAGTTGAGACATTTTTCTTGAATTGAGGGCATTAAATTCATTCCTTTGACCTTTCAGGCCTTGAGGGCAATTTTCATAGTTAATTTTATTGTTTTACTGTTAGACTTAATTGTATCGAGTTTTCCTCACATGAAATTGATTCACGAGAAAGCGGATTGCTCGACAATTTACTGTGTCCTGTTCAAGAAATTGGCTCCGAGTATGCACGTCGGTTCCATTCTTGAGAGGACGATAAATCTGAAACGAATTAAACTATTAGCAACAAGAATATTAAATGAAACTTTATCCGTCAATTGAGGTTCCCAATCTGCATTGAAAGAAACTTCACTCTTTTCGACTTTTAGCCCCTTAATTTTAAAGTAGTTTTCAACCAAGAATTCCCTTGAAATGTAATTATCCTCAAGCTCTGGGTCCAAAACAGCCCTTATTTGAAATGTTCTCATTTTTGTGAAATAACTTTAGAATTCCGTGATTTTTATAGAGGATGTAGGCACACAGAGGCGAGGTACAAATTGCGTACGCCTTCGCAGGTTTGCAGTTCCGAATTTCGAGAGTTCTAACCAAGCGATCACGCCTGAATTGGCCAATTAATTACCTTGAAATCATATCAAACCGATTTTATTTTAGTTCCTTAGATTTATTGGTCTTATTGAATAAACGATTATGTGCATATTCAGTGCGCTATCCTACAAATTTTTCCCTCCCTGGCGAAGAACTGAGGATTAATTTAGCAGTGAATTTATTAAATTAGACGGTATTCCGTGCAAAATTGAGTGCAAGTTTTGTCCTCCGGAATATCGTCTTATTTTCCTATCAATTTTGTACTTCTGACTAGAGAGACATTTTTAGGTAACACTTTTTCTTTTTGTGTTCCAAAACTTCAATTTAATTGCAAAGTTTTCTACCCTTTAAAAATCTGTTTCGTTTTGATTCCGAAAAATTCATGACCTTATGTTCGGAATTTTACTAATTCCTAAAGTTGCAATGAATTTTTCAGTCAATTCTCTTGCTCAATTAATGGTAATTTTTCGGGTTTAAAACTCCCTTGCCTTCACTAGTTGAATTCCCGAATGAAAACAGGTTGAAAAACTAGAGAAAAGGTTGTGGAAGCGGTAAAACACATCACCAAAAACTGATCACAAATTATCACCCGATACTCCTCATTGCCATTTCAGATGTAATGCTCCAGAGTGGTTGGCTAGCATCCTTAAGCTCTCGTATTAAAACGAGTTGGAAAAGGATGAGCGATCTAGGGATCTCTAGCTACACTCTCACGCATTCCATCACTGACAAATTCAAAGATGGGCAGACTTCTAAAGGTTTATGTATCAAACAATATTTTTTTTAATTCCTAAATTGGAAACCTGTGAATAGAATTAAGTTTTTCCTCAGCTCTCTGCATTAAGTCGTACCTGAGCTAGACGATACCACTTGCATCGGCAAACGGATTTCTAAGTAGCGCGATCTATCGAAGAGCCAAACGCCAGACGTATGTTCCCTATGAACTGGCAAGCGCTGACTGGCGATTCGACTGATCCTTTGTAATCACGAAGGTCCCGTCGTCGCGGGTCCTCGTACCCCTTCTCTCCAAGGTGGTTGCGCACGCAACCGCACCTGTTTCGCGTAGCGGTACATATGACCTATATAACTCTTTCGCCCAGGAATTTGCAAGTCACTCAGTAGCGTACTTATTTTCTATTTCGCCCGCTTTTGAGTGTAATTCATAGATATAAAAAAATTTATTTTATACTGAACCGTTTCAACCTGAATAATTCTACAATTTATCTGAAATGTTTTGGAAATTATATAAAGCTCTGTTCAGTTAACGCTTATATCCGCTGCTCTTGAATTAGTTCTATAAACTTTAAAAAACTTATTTTTTCCGTGTTGTAACATTAAATTTTCATTGTTAACAACTTTTGCAAAAGAACTTTGTTTTCGACCAAAACCTAAGGAAATGTTTTCGAACATAAAGGCTATTAGAAATTCGAATTCGAATAAAAAAAACTGGTAATCAGAAAATTCCAATGAATGCAGATTTTGACTATGCTACACCAATACTACAATGCTATATAGGTCGCTTTTTTGGCTCCGCACACTTTTTTGCATGCCTGTGTAATTAAATATAAGTAAAAAGAGAATGTACATAAATAAATATAAATAAATGGATAATATAAATAATCTGGGAAATGTGAATGGGTGTAGGTTCTATACCCTACTAAAAAAAAAGTCAGGAATCGTCACAAATGGTCAGAAGTTCTGACGATTCCTGAGCATCCTGACCATTCCTGACGAGTCTGACTATTTCTGAAGATATGATAATTCACATCCTATCAGGTAGCTCATCGGCTAGGATCGCAGGTAGGCCAACCCAAAAGGATTAAAAATTGAAAATAATTTTTTTTCAATGTTGGATATACAGATCCAAAAGTTAGAAATTCAGAATCTACGGGTTTCCGCGATTTCAGATACCTAAAAATTTTCCTAAAAAATTTAAAATTAGGATAAATATAATGTATCTTTAAAGAGAAAGAGATACGTCAAAACGAAAAAAATTTTCAGATTCGCCTTCAGAGTCATTTAACATATAAATATTAATGATTAAATATAAGTAAAAAGAGAATATGCATAAATAAATTTAAATGACCTGGGAAATATAAAAGGGATTCGGTTTTATGGCATTCTATTCTTGGAACCCTAATAAAAGGATTATCCTTCGAACCCAAGCTCTGACGATTTCTGAACATTTCTCACGAATTCTGACTTTTCCTGACGATTTCTGTCGAGAAACGTAACAAAAGTGGTCAGAAATGATCAGAAGTCCTGATTTTTTTTCTAACGATTCCTGTCTTTTTTTAGTAGGGTACGCCTGTTAAGTACCTACGACGGCGCTACCAATTTTGAACTATTGGAAAGAAATTTGAATTTGAATTCAATATTAAACAAGAAACCTTATAGTAAATAATGAATTTTAAACTGAAAGAATAACATTTTTGATTAAATTGATTTTATATTCACTGCTCTTTTTCATTAAAATTGCCCCCAATAACTTCGAGATACCCAATAGTTCGCGTGTCAGATGGCGCTGTTATGAAGGTCACAGTAGAGAGGGTCCAGAGACAGTGTGGCAAACCTAGTTGATTCTCGCTGATGGGGTCAGTTTTCTTATACATATACTGTAGATATATAGTATATATACATATATTGTATATATATATATATATATATATATATTTTTTTTTTTTTTTTTTCGTTTTTGGTTCCTTGGGAATCGAAATGAATGGCCTATGACAAAGCCACCGAACGCGTCCTCGGGTTGCGGATAGAGGGTCCCTGTACCAAGGGTTTCTGCTGAATATGGTTACAATAATTAATAAGCAGTCGCGGACAATTGTCCGGGTATGGTACTGAAGGAATAACCCCTAAGCGGATGCGTAATAACCGTGCCGAAAGCTGAATGGCACCTGGGTGAGGTGTCTCAAACGGTGACCCTGGGATACCGGGCGACCTCTCAGAGTATACAGCCTTATCCTTGAATGCGGGGCTCTACAAGGATGGACGAACCCTTTTCCCTAGCTGCTCGTGGAAACAACAATGACAACACCAAACATAGTTGTAGTAAGTGCGGTTCAAAACAATCGAACGCGCACGGCTTCCGACAATGGGTCGGACAACAATGCCGACTACCCTAGAGTTGGGGGAGCCAATCAAGATGGAGTCAATGCGATGGACCGGCGGAATATCAATACTTTTGGGTGGACGGATCAACTCAGGGACGACCTGCTGGAGTGCTATGATACCAGTATGGCCCCTGAACGAAAAGGTTACATGGCGCGACTGCATGCTCTGTGGTGCAAGAAACACCCAGAGCTCTCGCATTTTTCACATAAACGTCTGCGAAACCGTGCCGAGGAACTCCGGAAAAGGGGTTATATAAGCGGAGCGCCTACTCAACCGCAGCCAGAACAAGCCGGCAACAGAGAAAGAGAGGCGACACTGAGACCAACCGCGAACAGGCATCCAATAGCGGAAGAACGATGCTTCAATACACGGAGAAACATCAACATTCAGGTTTCTCCCAAGCCCAAAGATCTGACTCAACTGGATGATGAGCTTCGTAGAGATTTTTCCGAAGAATCCGACCTCTGGAATATCAATTGTGGTGTGTACAATGCAGCGAGAACTTTGGCAGATGCAAACCGTGAAAAAAAACCAACGTTTGATCATAACACCAAAAGACGAACACATCAACTCAGCACAAAGATAGGCTGGGCAAGACAGTACGCGTCCCGCATTCAGTGTGTGATTGAATACATAACATCTGGCCGGACATTCACTGCCAAGGTTCGACAGTTCGCGCGCGAACTGCCGATCCGTCATCACACACTCAACAAGTCAAAGCTACTGACCATCAGGCAGCATAGTGTTGACAGAATACGAGTACTATCTAACGCTTGGAGAAGTCTAGAGCGGAGAGAAAGGTGGGTCAGAGAAAATCAACAGTTTTTGTCTGAGCTATCTCGACTCTTTCAAGACCCCCCAGTTACTGTCGACCATCCGCTCAAACCAGAGGAGGTCGAAGCATTTTGGAGAGAAGTCTCTACGAAGTGCAACATCGACTTGAAGAAGGCTCAAAGAACATAAATAGCTTCAAGTAGCTGTGCAATGCTCTCATAACAACTGAGGAGGAATGCCCGCCTATCACCACCGAGGAGGTGAAAACAGTTTTAAGAGACATGAAGAACTATTCCGCGCCTTCAACCCACCAGCATCTGGCCCGAATTTTCACCTCATATATAAAGTCGGAAGAGCCTATTCTGGAGTGGTTGGTGGAAGCGCGCACAGTCCTCCTGCCGAAGATGGGCAACTTATCTGACCCCAAGAATTACAGGCCAATAACTTGCCTGAAAACGCTGTATAAGATCTTCACAGCTATCCTAAGTAATAGGATTGTTCGGGCAATTGGAACTTTGTGAGGAGAGATTCCTTGATATCGGGACGCGAAAGGTTTTGCACATGAACAAAAGCATGCACCTTAAGTCTTCTGTTCCGCGACTTTACATCTCACGCCGCCTAGGTCGTCGCGGAATACTGAATCTTAAATGTCTTCACAACAGGATTATTCTGGGTACAGCACATGTAGTCGCAAATGGACAAGTCCCTCTTCTTAAAATGGTCAGGAAACACGAAGATGTGGGCAAAGGGGCGTTTCTGTACAAAGCAGCGGAGGAGGCTGCTGAAACACCCGGCCTTAACTTCAATATCAGGGGTGAGCAAAATGCATCAAATCTTATCCATCTTGAATACTCTCTCCTGAAGGCCCGGATTAAGAAAGCACAGGAGGAAAACTTCCGCGAACAGCTCCTCGACAAGAGGATGCACGGCATCTTCCACAGAAATGTGGAAGATCAGTCGATGTCGTATGAGCTAACGTATGCTTTCCTTAAATCACCCGGATTGAAGTCGGGCACGGTGGGTTTCATTTTGGCATGTCAAGACGGTGTCATTTCCACTCTAGCATACCGTCGCCACATTTTGAGCCAAGATATTCCCGATGATAGCTGAAGAGCGTGTCATGCACACCCCGAGAATCTAGGACACATACTATCTAGTTGTCCAACTCATGCGGGAACGACCTACATCCAAAGGCACAATGCGGCAATAAGAGTGCTTCATGACCATCTCTGTCACTCTTTCGGCATTAGCCCAAATACCGCACCGCTAAACGCTCCTAGGGAAATAGAGTCAATTGTCGAAAATGAGAAGTGCCGTATATACTGGAACTTCATATTCTCGACAATTGTTTCTGTTGCGCACTCGAGGCCTGACATAGTTCTCCTTGACTTCGAGAAACGAACCATGTTCGTTATCGAATTTTCGACACCAGCTGACAAAAACGTCATAACCAAGGAGAAAGAAAAGAAAGAGAGGTATAAAGATCTTACAAGGGAGTTGCGACGGTTATACCCGGAATATTCTGTTAAGCTAATCGTCTTAATCATACATACGTATATACTACTCTATAGATAACCACAACTTAAAATGGTGGCATCCCTTCTAAAAATGGCGACATCCGGCTAGGTTGCCACACTGTCTCTGGACCCACTGCAGGTCACAGAGGTATCCTACAGGCGTATCCCAGTGGGCACAAAATTTGACGACGTCCTTATGACATCGTTACGAGATCTTTGTGACGACTTTAAGACATCCTATGTCCATGTCGTTAAGATGTCTTAACGATGTCGACGACATCATCAGATCGTACGACGTCTTTACGATATCGTAAAGACATCTCAACGATATCGTAAAGACATCTCAACGACATGGACATAGGATTGTCGTAAGAATGTCGCCAAATTTTGGGCTAGCATTCTATATATTCTTGGAACCATAATTAAAGGATTATCCTTATCGAACCCAAGTTCTGAGGACATCTGAACATTTTCTTACGAATTCTGACTTTTTATGTCGAGAAACATAACAAAAGTGGATAGAAATTGTCAGAAATCCTGACTTTTTTAATAGGTTAACCCATACGCCATATGCTCATTTACACCTCTGTCGGAAAAACTATCTTTCTCCCACTCTAACATGTGACAACAGCATAAGCTTATCTCATTCTAGAAACTTTCCGAGGAAAGATCTGTAGCATTTATAGAGTGATGGTGGACTCACATGGCAGATGAAAGCAGTGGATGAAACCAGAAACTCATGAGAGTGAAAGAGACGGATAGATCTATTTGTCTCTTTCACTCTCATGAGTTTCTGCTTTCATGCACTGCTTTCATCTGTCATGGGAGTACACCATGAGGGTGGCGTCCCATGGCAGCGCAAAATACAAAGGGTCCAGAGACAGTGTGGCAACCTAGCCGGATGCCGCCATTTTGCGAAAGAATGCCACCATTTTACGTTGAGGTTTTCTATAGTGTAGTAGATCTATATATACCAAAATATCTATAAGAAAACTGAGCCAATCAGGAAGAATGACACTAGGTTGCCACACTGTCTCTGGACCCTCTGTTGCGCACAACTCGGCCTAACGCGCAAATTGTTAAAGCACTAGCTAGTGACTTCTAGCAACAAAAATCTTGTGACGAATGTAGCCGCCTTTATGTTTTGACAGAACTTTGTTTTGTCGGTTTTGCGTTGTGCGCGATGCAAAGCATCAAATATTTTCTCGATGTCCCATGGGCCATGATGGCGCAAAACTGCAATCTATATCAGCGATACAATGGAATAACCAATGGCAGCACGTACTTTCCATGAGAGCTGCTATGAAAATTTGCTATGAAAATACGGTGCTAAGTTTTGCGCCATCATGGGACATCGAGAAAATATTTGATGCTTTGCGTCGCGCACATCGCAAAACTAAAATGACCATTCGTCCTGTATTTTGCAGGACAGTCCCGCATTTGAGCAATGTGTCCTGCGAAGGTAAATGTCCTGTAAAACGTCCTGTAAAAGACGATTTTTTCCAACACGTCCCGCAAAAGGGGTTCTTTTCTACTTCGAGGCTTCTGAGTTTCTTTCTAGGTTTTCGACCAATCAAATTTGAGATTTCAACATTGCCTGTGATATAATATATTTTTCAGAACGCAATCATAAAAATGGCGTGTTTTCATGCCTCCATAGGCAAACCAAAGATATTTTACCTAGATGCGGCAAGGGTCTAGTTAGGCCACATGTCACGAGGGCGGCGCTACCGTCACTTTTGTGGCTTCGGCTTTATTCGGTACTTTTCGGTTAAATTCGGCATTGCCGCTTCGTTTAAAGGGATTGTTTCGACCACATACCGCAAGGCGGCGCAATAAACTTCGAGCGGGAATTTAAAATTTTTGCATTATTATGAATTATTTATGTATATTAAAGGACTGAAACGGACTTTTTCCAATTTTGAAATATTTGTAGTACATATAATTTACTCTTATGACTGAAAAAGAAAAAAATATCCTATAATATAGGATGTAATAAAAAATTAAGAAGTCATTGAATATGATAATGAATTCAGCATTTCAGTAATTACAAACCTATAAATGATAGGACAATTTTACCATTGGACAATAACTTGCACATCTTTTCATTTTCCTCATTAATATACACAAATGAACGTAAAAAAATTTCGAAAATACAAAGTGACGAATAATAAAATTTTAGGGCTTTAATATAACGATACAAGATTTTTAATTGTCGAAAAATGAAAATCCCCAATTTAAAAATATCCGAAATTATAATTTAACGAATTATATAATTTTTGAATTATACCATTTTTAATTATGCAATTAACGAAATGTTAAATTCCCATACAATTTGCAAATTTTCGAAATTTAAGATTTGACGAAAATAAACAATTAGTTATTAAAGATATATTAAATAATAATTATTTATTTTTGTCAATATTAAATTTCGGGAATTAAAAAATGTGAAGAATTTAATAATTGGACAATTATATAGTTCCGTAAATTTTAATTTTGGATATTATTGAGATTTTTAGTTTTGCAGTAAATTTAAAATCCTGTCATTTTAAAATTCAGAGATTTCATAATTCACGAAATTATATTTTCGGAACCCGTTAATTTGTGTATTTATTATCTCTTCACTTTTTATCAGTCCCTACATAAATAATTAATTTAATAAATTAGGATTTATCGTTAGTTTTCGCACAAATCCTTATAAAGGTTTTCAAAGATTATTGGGAAGAAAAAATTATAAAGTCAGTGGAGATGTTTAAGAAAAAAGTATTTTTTGAAGTAGGTACGTATTGAAATTTTATTTTTAATTTCTAAACTTTCTTCTTTTTTTCTGGTAATCGATTTTTCTTGCGCGAATTTACTTACTCACATAATTATTTACAATAAATTCTATAATTTGTTATTACAATTGTAATTAAACTATTCAGCGATTTCATAATAAAGTTTTGTATTCAAAACTAAAATGTTGCATTAGTAAAAATTTAATTTTGACATTTGATTCCCTTCACTTTAATTCCATTTTTACTTATGATGTTTCCTTGAATATTCTATTTAAAATTGTACAAATAGACTAGTATAGAATAGTAATTCTATATTGAAGAATTT
>CAKNYM010047418.1:0-29375 GCA_932195095.1 Andricus curvator | reverse complement strand
TAGACACCGCTGATCTTGTTCTGTTAATAAGTCAAACCCATTATCAGCGATGTCTACCGCAACAAAATATTTGTATTTTTCAATTTAAAAAATGTTTAAATTTTTAAATTTAAAAAAATGTTTTAATTGATTTCAAATTTGAAAATTTTTTAAATGTCAAAATAGCAAAAATGTCAGCTGTCTATTTCTCATATTAAAAGTTTAAAATAGTCCCTAGTAGCAAGATAACTGCAGACTGGCTCAAGCTGGGCGCCAGAAAAAGCAGAATCTATTTGCAGCCTGGCGCCCGGCTGGTTCCGCTTTGGCGAGCTGTTCTGACGCCAGGGTCTGGTATAGCAGATCCTGGTCCAGACTGGTCATGATATACATACATACATACATTGATTAGCAGTTCGAACTCGAAAGTTCATTGCCTCACTACCCGATTCGGGTAGTGTTTCTAGGTGGATATTTACTACAAATGTGGGCCCACCACACCCACGACGGGCCAACAGCACGCAGTATTCCTTGAACGGTCACCCATCCAAGTACTAACCGCGCCCAACAATGCTTAACTTCAGTGATCTTACGAGAACTGGTGTTTTCAGCGTGGTATCGCTGTTGATATACACCAGACAAAATTAAAATAACGTAAAGTGGTACTATATAGGTTTCTGTAATTGTTTTACACTATATTTCAGTCTTCTGGGAGAATATACTGCGGAGACGTCACAACATTTCAGGAGACACACTGAAATATTAAAAACATAACCTGTTGTCGTATAAGCTTGCATGCTTGCATGTTTGGTCATACTTGTCAATCGTTAAAGTTCCGATTGCTAGATTTTCAATTTCATTATTTATATTCTACATTAATTACTAGTGTAAACTAAACCGTAAATTACACCGTAAACGACATCGTAAACTACATCGTAAACGACATCGTATACTATATCGTAATTTGGTATAGTTTTCGATGTCGTTTACGATATCGTTTATCACGCAAAATTTTTGTAAATAAAAATTTGTAATAACCTGGTTAACTTTTGAACACATTGCCTGAACAAACTTCATAGAGACTAGAATGGGATAGCTAAGTGGCAGTCAGCCATATGTTCTGCGTCGTTCTTGAAGTTTGAAACATCAAAGGTTAGGGTTAATGGATAGTAAATAATATAATTTACAATAATCGTATATTTATTATGTATAATTACTAAATATAAACTAAGTTACAAAATGAAATTAAACCGAACTTGAAGTGGTACAAACAAGACTTAATGTATGCATGGTATACATGTAAATATACTTTAAGGAGCCCCTGGCAAAAGATCTCTTATAATAACGTTACTTCTTCAATCTTTGAACCTGCAGATTCTGTTTTTCGTCTGGTCTAATCATTTCTCCCGCCAGTCTGGTCGACTAGAGGGAGCAGGTTCTGAGCCAGACTCTGGCCTCTGTCATACAAGGCAGACGTTGCTACTAGGGGTGATGCCGTTCGATACGAGACTGTCTCGATATCGTATCGAAAAATCTCGCTTTTTTTCTCTTATCGGTATCGGTTTCTGAGACTCCAGTCTCGGTTTTGTCTCGTATCGTTTTGGTATCGGAGAACCGATATATCGTTCGGATCGTTTCGGGATTTTGAGACTAGACAGCCAGATGGTAGTTTCCTACGGAACAACAGTAGAAGGGGGCGACAAGTTTCAATTACCTGAGTACCAATGAACCTTTTCTTGTAATTTGAAGCTCTGAACCTTCAAATGAACGAAATATATTTTCCCAATTCTATTATATCTAGAAATATTTTTCAACTGCAGATAAAAATATGCATCATAAGTTTCTTTTATAATTGAATTATTTTCAATGTAATGAACCATTATATTTTTGCACTGTTTCTACATTATAAAGCAATTAATAAAAAAATGTTCATTTGAACGTTAACAACTTCAAGCACATTACCTTTTAAATTTGCAAGCTTTGAAACTTCTAAAATTCTTACATGTCTTTAAACAAAGTCTAATTTTTATCAAAAAAATGTGACAAACTTTCAAAATTACCAAAACGGAATATGTGAAGGTGTCTCAATATAAAAATACAATTTTTTATTGTAGTAGAAGGGTGACAATACAGAACTGGGTAACCAACAACATGGGAATTTTTCGAAACAACGGAAAAATATCCTTTAAAATCGAAATCATCATTAAAAGATAAAGCAAGTAAACAATGCCAAGCTAAAATATTGGTTAATTTAGGTCAAAACAGTCTTATCACAAAAAGTTATCCACGTCCGATAAAGTGGAAGTTGAAATTGACAATCTTCAAGTGACATTAATCTAAAATTGGAGCAGACTCGACTGCATATTGCAATGAAAAATTCAATGTTTCAGTTAAAAAAAAGGGAAAAATGCTCCCGAGATATGAACCTTGTGCATACGGATAAATGAAGTTTAATGTCAAATACTTAGCTAATTCAGAGAAAAACGACCGAGAATTTGGAGATTAAAATTTCACGGGTTTTCAAAATCGGCTTTGGATAGCGATTCAAAACGGAATTTTCAATTTTTTTCACAAATAAAAACGTATTCCCGAGATATTGGTATACGCTGAATGATAATAACAAACAAGTTTTCTAAAAAAAATAATTTTTTTCCGATAAAATGAAAATTGAAGATCGTGATATCATAGTATGGCAGAGACGTTGTTGCTAAAAATCTTAAAAAATAAGAAAATATATATGATTTCTTTTGTGATTAAATTATAAGAATTTGAAGAAATATCGAAAAAATAAAATCTTATTAAAAATTGTGAATGATAATGAAATTATATTTTAAAACAATCCTTTTACCACAATACGTACTTGATTTCGTATGAATTTTTTATGCAATAGACCCATTTGTGATGAAAATGGTGGTTACCCAGTTTTTTGCTGCTTCTTTTAAGTTATGCTTTTCTAAAAGAGTGAATTATGGGTAAGTTTCGATGTAAAGCTTTCATTGACTTTTTTTCCGTAAAATGTCAATTTCTTATTTTTATTTTGATAATTATAACATTCACAATTTTCTGATTAGATTTCTCTAAAAAATTTTAATAATTTTGAAAATAATATTGATATGAGTAAATTAAAAAACTTGAAAGGAAGTGAAATTGTATGAGATTACAACTGAAATATATCTTCGAATAATAACCTGTTATACATATTAAAATACAATAGAACATTATAGTAATGGGAAAAACGTGTTTATTAAAGAAAGGAATGATCACTTTCAGAAAAGAGGAAGTATTATGATTTTGATTTTAAAGTATGAATCTAATTTTCCTACGATTTTGCAGAAAATTTAAAAAGATATCTGAAGATTTCAGATATGTCGAAAATGAATTCAAAAAATTGTTAAGAAAATATTGTTATTTTATAGGATGTTACGAAATCTGAGGAATAATAATTGGCGCCAGTTTGACCTTTCAAACTTCAGAACTTTTAGAAGTTTGGAAGAAATTAGGCAATATTTTATATATTTTCCGAAATATTTTCAATTTCTTCAAAAATTCTAAAATTCCTCTCGAATTTTCCTAAAGGATTGTGAAAAACTTTCAAAATTACAAAAATTGCACTTCCACATTTCCACAAATCTACCACATTTTTTAATTCTTTTTTAATCTTTTTTTATTTTCATTAACACTTGATTAGTCTTGACCATATTTTTAAAACGTCGAAACATTTTAAATATCTTTTAAAATAATTCGAATTTTTCCTGAAATTTGAAAAAAAAACCTGAAAAATCAAAAACGTCACCTTCAAATCTTCCAGATTTTTTTGTGACAAGTTTGTGGATGTTTTCAATTATTTTGAAATCATTTTAAATATTCTCTTCAAATTAATTAAAGAGAAAAGAATCGTTTTAAATTTCGCTAGGAACTTAAGAAAATGTTTCATTCTCTTGAAATCTTTCGAAACACGTGAGAAGCTTCTGAATGTTTTGTTCACTATCTTTAAAAATATGCTTTTTGTTTGAAATTCCTATAAGTCTGTTAAACTAACTTGAATTTTTCTGACAAATTTGGAGAAACTTTCAAAATTACAAAAATTGCCTTTAAATCTTCCACATTTTTTTCAACATTTTTAGAAATCTTTTTCATCTTTTTGAATGCTCTTCAATAATTAATTAGTCAAAATCAAAAATCATTTTAAGTTTTGCTACTTTTTTCGAAATGTTCAAAAATCCACATTTGATTAAAAATTGTTTGATTCTATTCAAATTATAAATAATCTTTAACTTTTTTAAAAACTTCGAAACATTCTGAATATAATTTAAAATATTTCAAATTTCTCCTCAAATTAAAAAAAATCTTCAAAATCAAAAATATTACCTACAATACTTCCAGATTCTTTTTGTGCCAAGTTTGCAAGACTTCTGAAATATTCAAAAAATGAAAAACGCTTGAAAAGCTTCTAAATATTTTGTTCGCTATCTTTAAAAATTTACTTTTTGTTTAAATTTGATTAAAATCTTTTTAAGTTTTAGATTATTATTCTTGAATCATTTGAAAACTTCGAAATAACTCTTAAGCTTTCACGAATTATAAAATAAATAAATGAGATAATTTACTAGTATTTTTTAGAGAAATTATTATTATTATCATTCATAATAATAATTTCTTTCAAACAATCAATGAATCAGAAATCAAGCGGTACTTCTACAAAATAAAAAGTATATAAAATACGATTAGTAGTATTATTAGGTCACATGATTGTAGATTTACGTAAAATAGAAGTTAAGGGATATCTTTGCGCCTCTTGATCAACAAATAAAAAGTAAGAGGATTTATTTAAATAAAAACTTTCGTTTAAAGTTAACAGACTGAAAGTCTGTTAACTTGTTACTTATTACCTGTCCATGTAAAAGATTTAATTTAAGATTTGAATTAAAATAAGTTTGAGTTATCAACAGTGTACATATAATGGTGAGTTTCCTTTTTAAGACTTCGTAGAAATATATCTTTCTTTCCTAAAATGTAATAATAATAATAATTCCTCAAATGGATGAATACATTTATTTTACTTTTGTTTTTAATCTAAACGTCAGAGGTTGAACGATCCTCACACGTTATTATCATAAAATTTATGAAACACGTGAATGTTGGAATGCCATAGCAACTCATGACACTTCTTTGATTCAAGTAATTATAAAACCAAGTTCGAAAGATTACAATTCGAAAATTTGAATTTTAGAATTTATTTACTATTTATTATGTATTTACTTATATGTTACATTATTATGTATTTATTTATGAAATAAATAACAGTTATAAGAAATATAATCTATATAATATAATCAATGAAAATGTTATTTACGAATCCGGACTATTGAGCCGAAAATTATAAAAAAGTAATCCAAATTTTGCAAATTTGATCCGTTATAGTGAAAAACAAAAAGCGGATCTTACGAGCTTGACAAAAAAGCTTAATAGCTTGATTAAATTTTTCACTGGAGTGTTTTTTCGAAAATAAGTATTGCGTTGTTTGTCACCTCGGCGCCGTGCTATTATTAAATTAATCAAAATGAAAAATTAAGTTTGTCTATTATTTAAAAAATCATAAATGTTTCCTCTATGAGGAAGCAAATACATTTGCTAACGGCAAGCAAAGTGCTCATGAAATGAGCACAATATAAATATAAATACAAATAAAGTGAAAACACTATAGATCGAATTCACAGCTAGTTTGAATTTTCATCCAAAATGGCTAGCTAATGAACTTGACCTTTATTTTATGAAACTTGAAGAGTATACCAAAGCTCAATCCAATCTATCAATTCTTTCGAAAGTTATCGTGCTACCGTCTAAAAATCTACATACACACATACAGCCAGACAGACACATTCGCGAAAACCTTTTTTTGGGTTCGGAAGGTCTCAAAACGCGGACATTTGACGAAATGGGGGGGAAGGGGGGTCAAATTTCACACAAATCTAATAAATTCTCTGATGAGAATGTAAAAATGGTTTAATTTTGAGAATGCAATAACATTTTCAATACAAAACTTATGTTTATTATTAGTTTAAAGAGGTGAATACTCTAATAACCAGCCCAGTAAAAAAGTTGAATAGATATAACGCGAAACCGAATTCAGGTTAGGTTTGGTGTATTCGATTTGCTGCCACAATCGAATTGTGGCTCTATTCGGCCGAGTTTATTTTGTGAAATGAGGGGAAATTATAAGTTTTTCAGGGTAGAAATGAGTATAATTATGAAAAATAAAGTTGGTCAAATACATTCGTGCGGTTTGGGCGAACGATAATAATTATTTGACTGAACGGAGTGATATTAACCAAAGTTTGACTCCAATTCGGCAATACACATGATTTTACAGACTCAATTCTGCAAGGTGCAGGGCGATGGACGCGGTGGGTTACTGGTAACTTCATTGCCGACAGTTGGTGTTCAATTTTTTTACGATTTAAAAATGTTTAAAAATTCACAAAATAAAGTTGAAAAGTTTTTTTTTTCTGTAATTGGCAACAATTTAGGCCATGTGAGCGTAATCTCAATTTTTTTTCTCACATTTTTTTCAAAATCAACTTACTTTCACACGAAACGCGATATTGAGTTGAAAATTTGGGAAACTATATATAAAGCACTAAGAAACGCGGCTCTGGTCCTAAATTTTTCTAAGTATAAACAAACATTTTTTTATAACAAAATTTTTTTTTACTTTTTTCATAATTGTGAAAATTTCGGACCAGAGCCGCGTTTCTTAGTGCTTCAGATTTAGTTTCCAAAATTTTCAACTCGATATCGCGTTTCGCGTGAACGTAAGTTGATTTTGAAAAAAAAATGTAAAAAAAAATATTTGAGGTTACGCTCACATGGCCTTAATTGTTGCCAATTACAGAAAAAAAAACTTTTCAACTTTTTTTTGTGAATTTTTAAACATTTTTAAATAGTAAAAAAATGCAACACCAACTGTCGGCAATGAAGTTACCAGTAACCCACCGCGTCCATCGCGCTGCACCTTGTAGAATTGAGTCTGTAAAATCATGTGTATTGCCGAATTGGAGTCAAAGTTTGGTTAATATCACTCCGTTCAGTCAAATAATTATTATCGCTCGCCCAAACCGCACGAATGTATTTGAGCAACTTTATTTTTCATAATTATACTCATTGCTACCCTGAAAAACTTATAATTTCCCCTCATTTCACAAAAAAAATTTTGCCGAATAGAGCCTAATGCATTGCAGAATTGAATTTAAAGGTCGAATTCGATTGTAGCAGCAAATCGAATACACCAAACCTAACCTGGATTCGTTTTCGCGTTATATCTATTCAATTTTTTTTACTGAGAGTCTATCAGTCTTTTATGCAGTCATGTAGTCATGATATAAACATGATATCTAGATTTTCGATGTTTAAAGGTTGAAATAAAATGTTCAATAATTCCTTTATTTTAAATTTTGGAAATGTACGCGCGTGCTTCATTACTTTTTCTTCTTCACGTTTCCTAAAGCGTCGATTTCAATTTCAACCGTCCCATGCAGGCAGAAAACGCTCGTGACTTAATCAGCGTCATCACAAGTACCAATAACAGTATACCTTGCTAAAAATTCCGGATAAATTCCGGATTCGGAAATTCGTCTGAAATTGTTCGGCACGTGATCCAGTTTTTGTCCTCCGGATTCTATTCGGAGAACATTTTCCGAAATTTGTGCGGTCGAAGCTTCGACCTGACGAATTTCGGACACGACCGGATAGAATCCGGAGGACAAAAACCGGATCACGTCCGGAACAATTTCGGACAAATTTCCGAATCCGGAATTTGTCCGAAATTTGTCCGGTCGAAGGAGCACGGAAATTAATCCGAATATCATCCGGTAGAATCCGAAAGTTGTACGGTCTGATGGATTCGATCAGTCCGGGTTAGATCCGATTGAGTCCGTATTTTGTACGGTCTGACGGATGCTATAAATCCGGATTGTGTCCGGGACGTCATCCGGATTCTATCCCGGTGTATTTAAAAATTTTCCGGATAAAGTGGAACGAAAAAAATAATAAATCTGTATATTGTCCGGTAGACTCCGAAAGTTGTACGGTCTGACAGATTCAATCAATCCGGATTGTATCCGATCATGTCCGTTCATTATGCGGTCTGACGGACCGCCTAAATGTTATATAACAAGGTTATATAAGCAGTTTACACACGATAAATGCATTCTTCATTTATTTGACGCACACAAACCTATTTCTATAGCTTAACTTAACACTACTACATATAACGCACTTCACTAACGCAGAATATCGCACGCTGAGTATATCGGTCGAAACGGTCCTTATATACTAACCAAGAAAATTTTTGGCGCTTGTGAGAAACGACCGATAAATCCGGATTGTGCCCGGTCGAGTCCGTGTTTTGTACGGTCTGAATGACGCGATCGATCCGGATTGTGTCCGGTCATCTCCGTGTTTTGTACGGCTTGTCGGATGTGATGAATCCGGATTGTGTCCGGTCATGACCGTGTATTATATGGTCTGGCGGATGCGATTATTCCGATTTTTGCCCGGTCGTGTTCGGCTATGTCCATGTTTTGTACGGTCTGGCGGATGCGATTAATCCGTTTAAGTCCGAAATTGTACGATTTTTAGGAATGCGATTAATCCGGATCGCATCCGGTTAAATCCGAAATTGGTCCTTTCTGACGAATGCGAATAATTTAGATCTTATCCGTCTTTGCCCGATATTTGTCTAGTTATTCGCGAACGCAATACACCCTAATCTTATCCGGTATAGCAAACTGAACGAAAAAAATGAAATTCGATACACTTATAGAGTATTTATTATAAATGAGCGAAAACAGGATGTTAAAAAGTTGTACGAGAAGTCATTTTTGATTACATTTTTAATGCACTTTTAGGAAAAAAATTAGAACAGTTTTGAACGAAGTATGTTGAATAGTGAATTATTACGTACAATAATAGCATACCGTTTAGAGAACAGTAAAACAAAAACTATTTGAATCAATAATTATTATCACTCCCATCCACTGATCCTTCTTCCACATCATCCTCAATTCCATCATCATTCCCATCAACTTTTTTCCAAGAGAGCAGTAGATTCACTTTCATGAACAGCTTCATTTTCTATCGGAACCATATAATTATCCTCATCCTTGTTCAAAAGCTCATTAGTTTCCTCATCATTTTCCGTTTTACTATTCTCGTCTTTATCGAAATTATCATTATTTTTGTTTGTTTTCGAAGTTTCATTATCGCTTTTGTGGTTTTTTTCTGATGCCCTGCCCAAAAAAGAAAGCAAAATATTTAATTTTTTCGATACACCCTACTATGCGGTAGTATTTTCCGCATTCACTTGAATTTCACCAAATTACAACTTAAACCTGCGGATACATTTTGGATAGAATCGGACTGCTTCCGGAGTCAATGTTTTTGACCGAATGAATTTCGGATTTAAGCGGACGATTTTCCGATTTCACTTGCATTTCACGAAATTACAACTCAAACAAGCGGATTAATTTTGGATAGAATCGGACTGTTTCTGGAGTCGATGTTTTGGACCGGACGAATATTGGATTTAAGCGGACGATTTTCTGTTTTCACTTTAATTTCACCGAATGACAACTAAAACCTGCGGATTAATCTCGGATAGAATCGGACTATTTTCGGAGTTGATGTTTTAGACGGGACAGATTTTGGATTTAATCAGACGATTTTCCGTTTTCACTGTAATTTCACCGAATGACAACTTGAACCTGCGGATTAATTTCGGATAGAATCGGACTGCTTCCGGAGTACATGTGTTTGACCAGAAGAATTTCGGATTTAAGCAGACGATTTTCCTTTCTCACTTTAATTTCACCGAATGACAACTGGAACCTGCTGAATAATTTCGGATAGAATCTGACTATTTCCGGAGTTGATGTTTCAGACCGGAAAGATTGCGGATTTAATCGCACGATTTTCCGTTTTCACTTTAATTTCACCGAATGACAACTTAAACCTGCATATTAATTTCGGATATAATCGGAATATTTCCGGAGTCGATGTTTTTGACCGAAAGGATTTCGGATTTAAGCGGACGATTTTCCGGTTTTACTTTAATAAAAATTATTTCAGGTACTGAGTTCCGGACTTTTTCGGCTCAAGTCGGACTCTTTCGGGAGTGAAAGTTTACGTTCGAATAAATTTTGGATTAGACCGGACTATTTTCCATTTTTAGTTGAACGAATATAATTTCAGGTTTTGAATTCCGGACTAATTTCGGATCAAATCGGACTCTTTCCGGAGTCGAAATATTTGGTCCGGACAGACTCCGGACATAATCAGACAAATTTCTGACTGTTTTCGTACAGTTTTCGGATTAGATCGGACATATTTCGGAAAAAAATCGTGAATCGGATTGATTTCGGATAAATTCGGACCAATTTCGGAATCCGAAATTTTTAGCAGGGCATACTTTCTGTCAGATCTGCTTTAAAAAGATGTATAGTTGGTAAAAAAAATCACGTCACTGACGTCATCAGCGTTTTACGTCTGAATGGGACGGTAGGAACAAGATTTTACGCTTTACGAAGCGTCAAACGTCAAATTACAAAATATTCATGCAGTCATATATATATATATATATATATATATATATATATATATATATATAATGTAATCGATGTATAAATCGTCAGAGATCACGTCAAAATTTCCAGAAGATTCGATTATTTTCCGGGAATCCCCAGAATTTGGTTCTTGGTTGGTATTACAGGGACCCATCTCGTTAAGTGAAATCTATATTTCCTTTAAAATACTATTTCTCTCTTATTGCTTTGTAATGCAAGAGTTAGAGGTTATATATACAAATACTCGAATATGTTTATTGATCTGAAAGATCCTCGTGTGCATATGCACTTAGATAATCCCTAAAAGGATATTTAGTAAATTAATAAATATATTCGTCTACGGCGAAGACCAAGAAATGTTAAATGAATTTTCGCTAGACGTAGAAATCAGTTTTCAAACGATATTTCTGTTTACTAACATTTTGGTCTAAAAAAACTTAAAAGTACTTCGCTTACATTCTTAAATACATTTAAATTCCTTTCAAAGTTCGAGATGTTTATATTTCTCCAAATTGTAAACCAAAAATTGTAATTTGAAATCTATATATCACATAGACCTATAAAATTCATAGACTGAATTAAGAGAAACGTGTAGAAGTTAAATCTCTATTTTAAGATGATTCTGTTCCGCTCATTTTACGCTGGGCAACCCCTAATTTGAATGTTCAAGTGATGATAGATGTTGTAACTGATGAGGTCCGACGTTGGTGGATGAAAGTAGTATCAGAATATTTAATAAATCACTACAGCCAGGTAACGAAAAATAAACAACATTTACCTAATTAATAAGCTACAAATTAATTAATCAACTATTAATCATACTAATTATTACTTATACTACTAATAAATTAATTAAGCTACTAGAGAGATCGAGAGAAGAAACCTTTTTGAGAAATAAACGCATTATTATTTTTCACCTGACCGGAAATCAGAAGTTCTGTGGTTCGACTCCCAGCGGAGCGAAAGGAGAAGATCTTTTTTCAGAAAAAATTAATTAAAATAGTTTTGATTTATAGCTCCATCTAGTCTGAAAAAAACGTAAAAAAATTCTGTTATTCACTAATGATAATAATACAAATTCCTTGAAAAATTTGATTTGTACCTTCTAGCATAATAATGCGTGTATTTCTGAAAAAGGTTTCTTCTCTCGATCTCTCTAGTAGCCTAATGGGAAAGCACCTGACCGGAAATCAGAAGTTCTGTGGTTCAATTCCCAGCGTAGCGTAAGGAGAAGATCTTTTTTCAGAAAAAATTAATTAAAATAATTTTAATTCATAGCTCCATCTAGTCTGCAAAAGATGTTCAAAATTTATGTTATTCTCTAATGATAATGCAGATTCCTTTATATATATAATTCAGATGTTCAAATGATGACATATCTTGTAACTGATGAGGTCCGACGTCGACGGCTGAAACTCGTATTTAATTTTTTCATAAATTACTAGGGCCAGTAGACAAAAAATAACCATGGTCTACATAACTAATATTTCATCTCGCCAAAACAATAATATCAATATGTATCTACTTTGAATGTTTGCATGATGACAGATCTTGTAGGTGATGAAGTCCGACGTCGACAGACGAAACTACTGTTTTAACACTTAACGGGTAAACGTTTTTTTGGCACCTCTAACCTGTAAACCTGGGTCGTTCACTTCCAGCGCATTTTTCAATAATTTGCACTGATAGGAAAAATATGAAAAAATTCAGGGACCACAACTGATGTCTCTACTCAACAAACATGCAAAAGATTTTCAGATAAAAATAAATTATTCACACAATTTTTGTGAATAAACAACAGAGTAAGTCAGTCACTTAGTTTTCGAACGGACATGAATCACCCAGGTTTACGGGTTAAGTGTTAAGTTTTCATAAATTAATAGGGCCAGTAGACAAAAAATAGCCAAGGTCTACTCAATTATTATTTCATCTGGCCAAAACCATAACATCAATATATTTAAAAGTTTGTCATAAGGACAACTGCAGGATTTCGCCGGGAGTGGGTGCTAATCTGAAAAATTGCACCCGCTCCCAGCGAAATCGCGGTGAAATTTCAGCTGTAACCACGTCTCACGACCATGAGATAGGTGGTTACACTCTGCGACGAACTCAATACGATGATCCGGCAAAAGTCTCGTGCACCCTGAGGACACGGAGTGATCCAAGGACGACCGCCTTCTGCATTTTCCCCGCAAGTGTCTCAGCATTTTGTTGACACGCAGGGATGCTTTTCAGGCTATTAACCAGTGAAACCTTGGCACCTCCAAGATCGCCGATGATCAAGACGATTAGCTTAACAGAATATTCCGGGTATAACCGTCGCAACTCCCTTATAAGGTCTTTATACCTCTCTTTATTTTCTTTCTCCTTGGCTGTGACGTTTTTGTCAGCTGGTGCCAAAAATTGGATAACGAACATGGTTCGTTTCTCGAAGTCAAGGAGAACTATGTCAGGCCTCGAGTGCGCAACATAAAAAATTGTCGAGAATATGAAGTTCCAGTATATGGGGCACTTCTCATTTTCGACCATTGACTCTATTTCTCTAAGAGCGTTTAGCGGAGAGGTATTTGGGCTAATGCCTTTGAATGTAGGTCGTTCCCGCATGAGTTGGACAACTAGATAGTATGTGTCCTAGATGCTCGGGGTGTGCATGACACGCTCTGCAGCTATCATCGGGAATGTCTTGGCTCAAAATGTGGCGACGGTATGCTAGAGTGGAAATGACACCGTCTTGACATACCAAAATGAAGCCCTCCGTGCCCGACTTCAATCCGGGTGATCTAAGGAAAGCATACGTTAGCTCATACGACATCGACTGATCTTCCACATTTCTGTGGAAGATGCCGTGCATCCTCTTGTCGAGAAGCTGTTCGTGGAAGTTCTTCTCCTGTGCTTTGTTAATCCGGGCCTTCAGGAGTGAGTATTCAAGATGGATAAGAGTTGATGCATTTTGCTCACCCCTAATATTGAAGTCAAGGCCGAGTGTTTCAGCAGCCTTTTCCGCTGCTTTGTACAGAAACGCCCCTTTTCCCACTTCTTCGTGTTTCCTGACCATTTTAAGGAGAGGGTCTTGTCGATTTACAACTATATGTGCTGTACCCAGAATAATTCTGTTGTGAACACATTCAAGATTCAATATTCCGCGACCGCCAAGGCGGCGTGAGATGTAAAGTCGCGGGACAGAAGACTTAAGGTGCATGCTCTTGTTCATGTGCAAAACCTTTCGCGTCCCGATATCAAGGGATCTGAGCTCGTCCTTCGTCCATGGAACCACACCAAATGAATAGAGTACTACCGGGACGGCAAGCATGTTCGTTGCAGATACTTTGTTTCTCGCCGACAGTTCGGAAGACCAAATCTGCCGGGTGACGTTTGTATCTGCATCGGAGAGTATCCTTTATAGATGTCACGTCCTGAATGCGGCTCTGTGGCACGCCCAGGTATGTATAGGTCTCTCCAGCGCAAGCGTGTCGTATAGCGCTTCTGTCAACGAGCTCAGGATCTTCGGGGATGCCATTAAGTTTTCCTTTCTTCAAATTAACCTTGGCGCATTTCTGTAACCCGAATTCCATTCCAATCTCTTGAGTGTACTCTTTGACAATTTTCAGAGCTAGATGTAGTTTCTCTTGATTCCTAGCATAGTTCTTAAGATCATCCATGTAAAATACATGAGTGACCTTATGCTTTCGGTTTCCAGGTTTGCCGCAGAGATACCCTTCGGAATGGCGAAGTTTGAGAGATAGTGGCAATAATGTGAGGCAAAAGAGGAGAGGGCTCATGGTGTCGCCCTGAAACACACCTCTCTGAAAGGTATGAGATAGTAAATCTGGTTTTCCAAAGCAGCATTAATATCTCTATGTACCTCACGATGTGTGGATGAACCTTTAGGCTTTCCAACAGACAGATGATAAGTCTATGGGAGGTTAAATCGAAAGCTTTCCGGTAATCAATCCAGGCCATCGATTGAAATCGCTGATAGGATGCTGCGTCTTTACAGACACATCTGTCGATGATCAAGTTCTCCCGACATCCTGCTACGCCTTTCTTTGAGCCACGTTGTTCATACATCTTTCGCCACACAGGTCCAATTGTCCGAAGAATCCTATCATTTAGGATAGCTGTGAAGATCTTATACAGTGCGTTCAGACAAGTTATTAGTCTGTAATTCTTAGGATCAGCTGAGTTGCCCGTCTTCGGCAGGAGCACTGTGCGCCCTTCCACCAACCACCCCGGGATAGGTTCTTCCGATTTTAAATATGAGGTGATATATATATATATATATTTCGATATATGTACCAAGGGTTTCTGCTGAATATGGTTACAATAATTAATAAGCAGTCGCGGACAATTGTCCAGGGATGGTCCCGAAGGAATAACTCCTAAGCGAAGGCGTAACAACCGTGCCGAAAGCTGAATGGCACCTGGTTGAGTTGTCTCAAACGGTGATTTTGGGATACCGGGCGACCTCTCAGAGTATCAGCCTTATCCTTGCACGCGGGACTCTACAAGGATGGACTAACCATTTCACTAGCTGCTTGTGAGAACAAAAATGAAACCACCAAAACACCAAAATGTTGTAGATACGGTTCAAGACAATCGAACGCGCAGAGCACCCGACAATGGGTCGGCAAACTATGCCGATCAGCCTAGAGTTCGGGGTGCTGAAAATAATTTAGATGGAAACACGACGACGAACCGACGAAACACCCACATTGAGTGGACGGATCGACTCAGGCATGACGTGCTAGACTGCTACGATGCCAGCATTATCCCTGTTCGCGGGGGCTTTATGGCGCGTATGCACACTCTGTGGTGCCAGAAACACCCAGAGCTTCAGCACGTTTCGCATCAGTCTTTGCGAAATCAAGCCGACTACCTCCGGAAAAATGGATATGTACGCGGAGCGCTTCCCCAACCGCTGCTTTATGAAGCTGCAGACGAAGATGAGGAAGGGACATTGAGACCAACCGCAGAAAGCAGGCACCTTCTGAGAGATGATCGCAATTTCATTACTAGAAGGAACATTAACATGCAAGTTCCTCCTAAGCCCCAAGGTCTGGCTGAAATGGATGCCTTCTTTCGTGGAGATTTCGCGCAAGAGTCCGACCTCTGGACCATCAATTGCTCAGTTTATGGTGCTGCGAGAACTTTGGCTGATTCAAATCGAAGGCTGAAACCAACGATGGATCAAAAGACCAAAAGACGCTTGCATCAACTGAACAAGAAGATTGGATGGGCAAGACAGAATGCGTCCCGTGCTCAATGTATGATTGACTACATAACATCTGGTAGACCTTTTACGGAAAGGGTTCGAAAGTTCGCCCAAGAACTAAGGATCTTGAATCACACACTAAACAAGTCAAAGCTGCTGACAATCAAGCAGCATATTGTTGACAAAATACGGCTGTTATCTGACGCAAGGAGGAGAATACAGAAGAGGGAGAGATGGATCAGGAAGAATCAATAGTTTCTCGCTGACCCATCGTGCCTCTTCAGCGATCTACCTGTTTCTGTAAAAAATCCACCCAAGCCCAAGGAGGTAGAGACTTTTTGGAGAGAGGTGTACAAGATCCCGAAAATACTGGAGTTGAAAGAAGATACTGAAAATATCATCCGCTTCAAGGAGTTTTGCGATAACCTCATAAAATCTGAGGAGGAATGTCCATCAATTACTGCCGAAGAGGTGAAAAAAGCACTTAGAAGCACGAAGAACTTTTCCGCTGCTGGACCAGATTGTATCAAGAACTTTTGGTGGAAGAAGTTTACTTTTACACACCAACATTTGGCTCGCATTTTGACCACCCATCTCACGGTTGTGAGACGTGGCCATAGGTGTGATTTACCGCGGTGCTACTGGGGGCTATTGACATTTTGTTGGATGGCAGTTGCTCTTAGTGGGACCCTGCGGTGGTTGTTTAACTTTTTTTCCAATATATATTGTGACGGGGTAATTAGTACCCCACACAAATGCAGTAAAAATTATAAAATTTAAGTGTAAAATTCTACTAGGGAGATGAGTTTAGAATCACGAATCGCAAATCAACTAAAAATAAGAGACTGTTAAAACTAGGGAGGTTAGGTAATCCGACCGAAACCAATACTTGCCAGACCACGGGGTTCCAATTATTAATAAGCAGTCGCGGACAATTGTCCAGGGATGATCCCGAAGGAATAACTCCTACGCGAAGGCGTAACAACCGTTCCGAAAGCTGAATGGCACCTGGGTGAGGTGTCTCAAACGGTGACTCTGGGATACCGGGCGACCTCTCAGAGTATCAGCCTTATCCTTGCACGCGGGGCTCTACAAGGATGGACGAACCCTTTTCCCTAGCTGCTCGTGGGAACAACAATGACAACACCAAACATAGTTATAGGAAGTGTGGTTCAAAACAATCAAACGCACAGGGCTCCCGAAGATGGGTCGGAAAACAATGCCGACTACCCTAGAGTTGGGGGAGCCTATCAAGATGGAGTCAATGCGATTGACCGGCAGAATCGCATTACTTTTAAGTGGACGGATCGACTCAGGGATGACCTGCTGGAGTGCTATGATACCAGTTTGGCCCCTGAACGAAAAGGTTACATGGCGCGACTGCATGCTCTGTGCTGCGAGAAACACCCAGAGCTTTCGGATTTTTCGCAAAAACGTCTGCGAAACCGTGCCAAGGACCTCCGGAAAAGGGGTTATATAAGCGGAGCGCCTACACAACCGCAGCCAGAACAAGCCGGCAGCAGAGAAAGAGAGGCGACACTGAGACCAACCTCGAACAGGCATCCACTACAGGAGGAACGATGCTTCAAGACCCGGAGAAACATCAACATTCAGGTTTCTCCCAAGCCCAAAGATCTGACTGCACTGGATGATGCGCTTCTTGGAGTTTTTTCCGAAGAATCCGACCTCTGGAATATCAATTGTAGTGTGTACAATGCAGCGAGCACTTTGGCAGATGCAAACCATTAAATAAAACCAGCGGTTGATCATAAGACCAAAAGACGAATGCATCAACATAGCACGAACATAGGCTGGACAAGACAGTACGCGTCCCGCATTCAGTGTGTGATTGACTACATAACATCTGGCAGGACTTTCACTGCCAAGTTTCGACAGTTCGCACGCGAACTGCAGATCCGTCATCACACAATCAACAAGTCAAAGCTACTGACCATCAGGCAGCATATTTTTGACAGAATACGAGTACTATCTAACGCTAGGAGAATTAGAGCGCAGAGAGAGGTGGGTCAGAGAAAATCAACAGTTTTTGTCTGACCCATCTTGACTCTTCCAAGACCCTCAAGTTACTGTTGACCATCCGCCCAAACCAGAGGAGGTCGAAGCATTTTGGATAGAAGTCTACGAAATCCAACATCCACTTGAAGAAGGCTCAAAGAACATAAATAGCTTCAAGGAGATGTGCAATGCCCTCATAACAGCTGAGGAGGAATGCCCACCTATCACTACCGAGGAGGTGAAAAACGTATTAAGAGGCACGAAGAACTATTCCGCTCCGGGATATTCAGCTGGTGCCGAAAATTCGATAACGAACATGGTTCGTTTCTCGAAGTCAAGGAGAACTATGTCAGGCCTCGAGTGCGCAACAGAAACAATTGTGGAGAATATGAAGTTCCACTATATGCGGCACTTTCTCATTCTCGACAATTGACTCTATTTCCCTAGGAGCGTTTAGCGGAGCAGTATTTGGGCTAATGCAGCTATCATCTTGTCCATTTCCGACTACATGTGCTGTACCCAGAATAATCCTGTTGTGAAGACATTCAAGATTCAGTATTCCGCGACCACCTTGACGGCGTGAGATGTTGAGTCGCGAAACAGAAGACTTAAGGTGCACGCTTTTGTTTACGTGCATAACCTTTCGGTACCCGACATCAAGGGATCTGTGCTCGTCCTTCGTCTATGGAACCACTCCAAATTAGTAGAGTACTACTGGGACGGAAAGCATGTTCTTCTCAGATACTTTGTTCCTCGCCGACAGTTCGGAAGACCCTATTCGTCGGATGAGACGTTTGTATCTGCATTGGAGAGTATTCTTTATAGATGTCACGTCCTGAATGTGGCTCTGTGGTACGCCCAGGTATGTATAGGTCTCTCTAGCACCAAGGTGTCGTATAGCGCTTCTGTCGACGAGCACAGGATCTTCGGGGATGCCATTAAGTTTTCCTTTCTTCAAATAAACCTTGGCGCATTTCTCTAGTTCGAACTCCATTCCAATCTCTTGAGTGTACTCTTTGACAATGTCTAGAGCTAGATGTGGTTTATCCTGATTTTTAGTAGAGATCTTACGATCATTCATCTGAAATACATGAGTGACCTTATGCTTTCGATTTCCAGGTTTGTCGCAGAGGTACCCTTCGGAATGGCGAAGTGCGAGAGATAGTGGCAATAATGTGAGGCAAAAGAGGAGAGGGCTCATGGTGTCGCCCTGAAACACACCTCTCTGAAAGGTGACACCGTTAGTAGAAAATATAGAAAATAATTCTGGCCTGGTGGTCAGACCATTTTTACTATATGTTTTTGGGGTCGCTCAAGCAGAATCCGAAGTCCATTTCGCCCCATTATGTCAGGTTTTTGACATAACATAAAAAAGTTATGTTGGGTACACTGTAAACAAATTGTCTTCTACTGAAAATGTCTGATTCTCACACATTTTTCACGTTTGCGGCGAATATTTGAGATCACCTTGACAGCGTTACAGGGTTACAATCATGTGGAAAATAGTTATAAAATTCTTTTGGATTTTATAAAGAAATATGATAATTATTATCTTTCTAGTTTTCTAGGAATTTCACACAGGATGTTGGGATATTTTGAGGATATCGAGTTTGGCATTTAGAGAAAATCACATTTTGGAGATAGAAGGATATCCCACTAGGCGGATATTTGGATATCCCTGGGATATTCCAAAGAAACTCAGGATATCCTGGGGACCATTTTGGGGTATTCCATGAACCCGCCATTTAAGTTCATTTTGCATCACTCCTGCTTACTAACACACTTCTGGAGAGTCGCTAAATATCTACACTTAGTTATCAGCCATTAACTCCACTGGTAGCTTCCATACTAAATTGCACTGAACATCAAATCCAGTGCTCAAATAGAAATAATAATGAAGTGTACACTTCCCAAAACTTGCTTTATTTAAGTGGAACGAGAGAAAAATGATATTATTTTTATTACATCAATTTTCATTTGAGGATAACTGAGGTCTTGGCGAGGATTAGGTGTTTTGTCTCAGATTTAGGCAAATTCAGGAAGAGATTCATTTCTCTGTATTTAATTAATAATTATAGTTAAGAGTTACTTTTACTTACTCCCCAGCAAACATGATTATATACACTGCCGTGCAAAAGCTTCCGGACGCTTGATAATTAAACCCTCAAGTGCCCTTTCCCAATCAAATCTGCCAATTTCCGGAGGTAAGCCGTCCGGGGAATATCCCTTTGGGTCAATCGCGTTAAATGAAGGATCAGGATACTATTCCCGATCAGTACCGACGATGCAAGACTTTGCTTTGCGTACGCGATTCTGTACTCGAGCGGCGTACTGGGATACTGTGTCATCAGGAAGCATCGCGACTCTCGCTAATTCCTGAAGGTTGTACTTAAAATCGCGATTGTTAAAGAAATGCTTTTTCTAAGTGTTTCAAGAGAGTCTTAATTTCACAGTAGGTGTATCCGTCAAACGATTCCTTCGCGGCTCCTCTCAATTTTGCGATAGCTTCGCGCACGAACAGCTTCTTATCTTGCGAACTTTCAAGTTTGACCTGGAAAACACGGAAAATCTACTCTTGAAGGAGTGCGATAAGAAGTTTTTCGTGCACTGAGTTATCGCTACTTTCAACGAATTTATAAATTGCTAACGAAATTTACGCGGTGAAGGTACTGCCCGCTTTGTCGCTACGTTACTTTTTGTCACTACTTTTTTAGCACCGCCTCGCTTTTGACCCCGCAATCCCCACATCACCAAAATGCCGAGTAGTGAAATTCTAGGAACGACTTGAATGGGATTTTCTTAAATAGAATTCCTAGTGTTTTACCATCAGAAATTAGCAAGAGTCGCAATGCTTCCTCATATAACCGTATCCCAGTACTCCACTCGAGTACAGAATCTCGTATGCGGAGCAAAGCGTGGACTCGCCGGTACTGATCGGGAAGAGCTTTCTGATGCTTTATTTGACGCGATTGACCTGAAGGGATATTTCCTGGACGGTTTACCTCCGGAAATTGGCAGATCTTATTGAGAAAGGGCTCCTGAGTGATTAATTATCAAGTGTCCGGAAAATTTTGCACGGAAGTGTAATAGTCATGTAACGGTTAAGTAACAGTTTGTAACATATTACATAACAGGTGAGTTACAGGTGACACACCTGTGACGTAAAATGTCGCACTCTGCGCTGTAACTCTGTGGCATAAGTTTTATAACACGCTCGTAACCATGTTATAACAGTGTTGCATTATACAGATGTTATATAACACTGACAGAACGGTAATATAATGATAAATTTGACAAAAAAAATTGTTTTATATTAGGGTCCAGACTAGATAAGGTATGAACTTGGCTAAGAATCGTCTGCGGAAGGATAAGGGGCCATTCATTAATTACGTAAGGGTCCCGAGGGGGAGGGTTTTTTTTTAAATCTCTACATGAACTTACGTCGGGGGGGTGCGGGGGGGGGGGGGGGTAAACCATTCTTACGTAATATCTTACTACGTCAATTATTGTTTCAATTCGAAAGATCACAGTCGCTACATTAATTATACTCAAACGACCCATTTTACAATTTTAAAAATCGCGCTTTTAGTAGGCTAAAATGGCGGCTTCTGTCACACTCTATTTTATTTGCTCTATCCGATGCCGGCACGTTATGAAAGGTCGGGCGCTGCATGCTATTTAGTAAACTGATCTAGCGCGCGCCGGTGTTTTTTTGATTCGCCTTTGTTAAACGCGGCGAATGTTTGTGTAAGAACGTGTTTTAGTTTTTCTAATGATATGTAACTATTCAACGCTATTGAGAAAAATTTTAAGTTAAATATTACGTAAGAAAGGGGAGGGGGGTTCAAGAAATCGTATGTATCCTTACGTGGGCGGGGGGGGGGGGGGAGTCAAAAATGGTCAAAATTTCCGTTACGTAATTAATGAATGGCAGTGGTTATCCTTTCGTAGACGATTCATAGCCAATTTCATATCTTATCTAGTCCGCTCCCTAATTATCACTGCACTTAATTTATTTTTTGTCGACAAAATTTCAGCCAACTTTTTCTCTGAACATTCAGGGCTAATTGCGAAATATATATTTTTATTTACTTATTTTGTGTTTTACACATTTTCTGAATAGATGGATTTAAAAATGTTCCATTAAAATATTTAAATGTATTGCTGAATCAACAATATTTTTGATTAACAATAAAAGTTAATTCCGGAAATGATAATCTCTTTTTTACTGTTTTTATACTAACAAGCTTATATAAGCTAAGTGCATGTGATGTTTAAAATTCATGTAATTCGTAAAACTTAAAACTTCTATCTCTCTAAAGATGATTTACGTTTTAGACCGTAAGAGTTTTATATATGAAACCTCCCACTTTGAGAGTACTGTATTCAAGCTCTATTATGAAAATTGTGATCAGATTATGTTATAAATTTAAAATGATGATGTCTATAATAACTGCTTATAATATGTACACTCGTATACTCACAATCGGTCCTTATAACGATTTGAAATAAATCTACTTTTTTAACTAAAATATTCATATAGTCCAAATTTATTTATTGCTTCTTCACTTCGTAAAATATATATGCACTTAGATTATATAATAACTAAATATTTTCATTCTATTTAGTTTTAAAAATTTAAAAGTTTCAATACCTACAAAAGAAGTTCGCATTTTAATAAATTATATGAATTTTAAGACTATTATTAATAATTTCAAAAATATTTCAAAAGGACATACTTATATTTGACAATAATTCTACAAATAATGTCTATAATATATCATTCATTTCTGACACAAATTTTCGACACCATTTAAGAATCGTTACGTAACAAAGTAGCAGAATTCATATAGATCATGCATGTAACCAGCTTGAAGAACAAATGATACATGTTTGTCACTTAAAATTCATGGCACCTTGTTACATAATTGTTACACATGTGCATTATACTGAACTACACATAACAAAATTATTATAGATTATGCGTGTAAACAAGTTACGTAACACATGTTATATGACTGTTACAGAACGGTTATGTAAAATTGTTATATCACAGTCACTAATGTGCAGAATTGATACAACTTTTTTTAATGAAAGTGGTACCTCTTCATTCGGTAAAAGTGTTACTCAACATTGTTACCTTCCAGTTATAGAAAAAGTACGTCAATGAACATTAAAATTTGTTATATAAGCAGATATAATAATGTTCACACTTTGTTACGGAGCAGTTACATGACGCGTTTGCTTATTTTTTATATAGGTAATATTAATATTCTCACGATGTGTTTATATACGCTTTTTGAAGTTAGTTCGATTTTAAAATCGACTTAGTTAACAAATTTTTGTTTGCGACGAGACTATTACGGTCAATAATTTTTAAAAATAATTTTCCGATTCTTACTACATTTTTTGTTGTGTCGAATTTCTCAGAAGATACAGGAACAAGTTGTTCTTCTAGGTAGTTCAACGTTTCTCCAAATATTGTACCAAAAGCGTACTTTGTCACATCTTCCCACGTCTAAATAACAATAAAGAAAATTATGAATCTCATATAAAAGAATACGCAGAGAAGTGGATGTTTAGCGGAAACATCTAAATGTTTCAGTTTACCAATTTCAACACTTAACTATAGAATAGCCACCTAGGATGATATGAGTTAGATATTAAAAGCTATGCAGTGGCCGTAACAAAATATCAATAATCCTTTTTCTCCAGCTCATACATGACACGAATAGAGATGCCCATAGACGTCTCGAATGGTCGCGAAGGATCAAGTATGGGAACATTTCGGCAAAAAGGCTTCCCAGTAAAAAGAAACTAATTGGGAAGAATTGAGAGAAATTTGCCAGGAGCCCCGTGAATCTTGCTTTGCGACAATCTCGAATTGAAGCAGTTTGTGAATTCGTAAAAAGAATATAATCTTCAAATATCCTATTCGCCCGAATTCAGCGACAAATTTTTAGGGGACCTAATTTATTTGAATGCGTCAGCACGAATTAATTTCAGTGTCAGTTAATTCATTTCAATTCGCAAGATTTTAAATCAGGCTCCAGTTCGCTCGGCATAAAGGTGGTTGCCCTCTGGAGTTATAAACTTGGGATCGCTGGTTTGAGTCTCGAGGCATAAGCTGGCTCAATTAGTTGTACCGAATCGAAAAGCAGAATGCGGGCGAATTTAAATATGTGAATTCGCGCCAATTAGTTTCTTTGGCTAGGTTGAATAGAGAAAAATTCAGAATCTGTATTGCAATGAATACGTGATATTTCCTCCATATCGATTTCCACTAGCGATAAAAGAAGAAGAGCAAAATGCAATTCATTCAAATGTCCGTCCGCGGGTATTTCACAAGAGTCACATATCCATAAATGATGATAAAAAATAAAATTTTGTGCATGTATAAAAATAACTGTATAAACATGAAATCTCGTGTTTTTAAATCTTTCAATACAATAAATAAATAATAATAATAATAAATAATAAATACTTTTAAATACAATAAATAAAAACTTCAGAAAATTGTAAGTTAAATTTCAGTGTCTCTCATTGGAATTGACATAACTTTCGAAACGGCTTGGAAAACAATGAAATTGAGTTTCAGAGACAACCTATTCTCTGGTTATACATTTTACGTGATGGAAAAATTGCGTATTCAGAAGAATAGAATAATTCTCACTTTTACGTTGAAATCTGAAAATCTTGATTCGTCTATATTCAAGCCTTCTTACCTAGTTTTAAAGGATCCTTTTCGGTTTTCCACGTATCGGTTCTTTTATATCGTTAAATACCGCTTACAACTACCAGCAGCTATTTATCTTTGATAACTTCCGTACCTTTATTCTCTCGAAGATCCAAATAACTGTCGAGAATCAAGCCTATTACGAACCCCTGTAGGTTACGAACACTGATTGTTCTCATGCACGTTCCTCTGTACAGGATTGTGTATAAGAACTTTTCTGAGAGCTAATTCACCATATTTGATTTTTTACAAGTATTCGTAAATGAGCCTTTTGCGGCAATTCAGAACGTCAGTGGGCACGTAGAAGTTTCCGTAAGGTTTCTTTCGTTCTCACTTAAAAAAACCTACATAGTAAACTACATGGGAACCTATATGGAAACCCGCATGGAAACTCATATGGGATCCTTTTTTGAATTCCTGTCTCAAATTAGGATCTGACATAGGATGGGAAATATTTTGTGAGTTTCCACGTGGGTTATTTTATGAATACCGTTGTGGAAACCTACGAATCGCTCCTACATGAAATCCCACATGAGAGCATACAGGGTGCGATTGAAAAGTATCGAGACTTTTGTTGTAACAACAATTTTATTGAATCTTCTTGCAAATACACTTAATATTCTTCGAAGGAGTTTCCTTGGGCTTCGATGCACCGACGATAGCGGTCGTTCCACTGCTCATAGCATTTATTAAACGCGTCTTCCGGTATTGCTTTCAGCTCGTCGGTTACCCTTTTTTGAATGTCCTCAATCGACTGGAATCGCCTTCCCTTTAGCTTTTTTTTGATGAGCGGAAACAAAAAGAAGTCCGGGGGAGACACTTCTGAGTGGTAGGGGGGGGGGGAGAGAGAACTGCGATGCTATTTTTGGCCAGGTAAGAGGTGCAAATGAACGCTGTGTGCGCAGGTGCGTTGTCACGGTGAAGCGCCCACTCGCTAACAAGCCTTGTGCCAAAAGTGAATTCGTGCTCTGAACAAAACTTCATCTCCATAAGCTTGCTTAAGAAGGTCATGGGTCTCAGTGAGAGTCTTGTTGAGATTAACGCAAAATTTGATTGCGCACAGTCGGCAATTCTAGAAAACCCTCACAAATACTGTGTAGCCGTAGCTTTTATGGAAAACTACTGTGCACTCCTTAAATATTAATTGCAAACCCATCCATGTAGGAAACTTTATTTAAAAACCCATATTAAGAACCGATATAGATTCCCATCCTATATTCCTATCTTAGATCGAAATTCGAGACAGCAATTCAAAAATGATCCCATATAGATTCCCATGCGGGTTTCCACATAGTTGCCCATTTAGTTTACTATGTAGACTTTTTCAGTAGGGCTCTGCATCTTTTGGACCATGTTCGCGTCTCAATTTCTTCTTCTGATCATGTAACCTTTCTTGTACGAAGTCTGGTACGAGTTCTGGTCAAGGAACTTGTACAGGAACAGTTATGAGATCTCGTACGTGATTTTTGCGTAGGGCGGTACTATTGGGTTCTTTAATATCTAGGTATGAACGTCAATTTTTCTCAGTCAAGTATTTAGCATACATTCAGACCACCACATATTATATTCTAACGTTTGTTTTTATAAAATAATACTTCAGTTGCAAAAAGTCAATTGATTCCGTTTTTAATGTATTGATTCAAAAAGAATATAATCCTGAGCGTTGGGTAAACTGGGGTAAGCCGAGTAAACTGGGGTGAACTGGGTTAAGCTTTGAAACAATATCTCAAGTTCAGCAAAACGAGCGGTTGCTTAGGGGAAACTGTAAGGGAAAACGGAAAATGTTTTTCTATTTCTCTCTATAGAATTCGTTTTACTCAACTGCATTTGAAAGTTTTCCCAAATGCGCCTATGCGAATTCTTTACCCAAACAATTTTCTTCATGCAAGTTAACATTTTTTTAAATCGTTCACATTCATTCGTATTTGCAGGGTAAGCTTTGCATGAGGACTACATCCCATATAGGAAAAGGGATAGGTTAAGTTAAAGCTGGAAATACGGGTGGGTTATAGTAGTTAGAAGAACAGCATGGGATCTAAATTGTTGCTAAGAAGTTTTTTCTTTCAAATTTGGATTTCACACCATTCAATTTAAATACACTTTACGTTCTATTGCAAATTTTTTTGGATTTGAAGTTAATGTATTGAGATAAAATTTTTAATAATTTGAAATTATGAATTAAGGCCCAAATAACAATCTTTTTAAATGAAAAGTTTAAGAAACAAATAAAAACAATGTCACTAAAAACATAAAACAAACAATTCATTAAAACAAAATGTTAGGAAACCAATGAAAATAATATCACAATTGAATGTCACAAAGCAGTTTTCCAATGATATCTACGTGGAGTTCGGAATAGATAAATGTAGAACAGTGCATTTAACCAGATGATAATTAGGGATCGCAGGGCTAGAGAACGATTTCGAGAATGACATCGAGGGAATGGCTGAGGTCGAGTCATATAAATACCTCGGTATTCTCAAATCTAAAGGTATTTAGCATACGATAGTTTAGAAAAGCCTAAGAAATGCCTTCACTACAAGACTCAGATTGATTCTGAAAAGTTCTCTTAACCCGGCAAACAAAGTCAGGGCAATCAAAACCTATTCCGTCCCTGTCCTCGCGTGCTCTTTGGGCTCATCAAATGGTCTAACACCGATCTTGGAGGGTTAAACGGAACCGTCCGCGTAGAAATGACCAAACACCGAATGCACTACAGTAATTCGGCGGTTGAAAGGGCAGTTCTACCACGGCATAGGGGGTAGGGGCATCGTAGATGTCAAGAAACTGTGTGAGTCACAAGTTATATAGTTAGGAGACTATTTTAACAGCGAGCGAAGTGTTGCGCCCTACAACACCATCCGCAAAGCTGATCTTGACTACAGCCCTTGAATTTGGCCTCAGAGGAGGCCCTGAATATCAGGGAAGAAACCATAGAGGAATTAGAAACGCAATTGAGACACAGGACAGGGTTGTCAGAACCAGAAGTTATCGCAAACACGCGTTACACCAATACGTGTTTGACCGCTCCCGATTATGTGGAGATGCCAACGAATTCATCGAGCACATTATTGATGGTTGTCGCGTACTGGTTCAAAGAGAATATACGTACAGACACAATAATGTGGCGGGCATTATACATCAACAACTTGCCCTAAACCTAGGACTCTTAACAGAATGGATGCCTTTCTATAGATACATTCCAATGTTCGTTATAGAAAAAGAATATTACATCTCACATTGGAATTTTACTATCCACACGGATCATTACATATGAGCCAATCGTCCCGACATCGTGATGCGAGAAAAAAGGTGGGAGAGTCAACATCATCGACATTGCTTATACACTTATTCGAAATTTGCAGGCAACCTATACAACCAAGATCCACAAGTATAGCGAGCTGAGGCATGAAGTGAAGACAATATGGAGGAAAGTGAAACATACATCTATTCATCCTATTGTGATTTCGGCTACAGGCAATGTGCTCGCAAGATGCACTGATCATCTTGACCATTTAGGAGTCAGTAGGGTGCTGGCAGCAGCCCAGAAGGCGGTTTTATTAAACACCTGACGCATTGTAAGAAACTTCCTAGACCATCAGGAAGCAAGCGACTAAAAACCTATGAAGTGATACATATTATTGCTTTAAGAAAGCATCCAGTGCGACTGTTGTCACCTCCAACACTCGCGGCCGCTGTGTAGGGATAACAGCGGTCAAAGATAGACTGCAAACTACACCATGCTCCTAATTTTGTACCTACAACGTCTCTGGCTATGATGAAAAATCATGTTCACCCGAGAACAAATTTGAAAAAAAAGAATAGGATAATAATAAGTAGCTCTAATAATAATAATAGGTAACTCTAAAAAAGTATCCAGACGTGAAACCTTCATCTCCGAATGTCCCGTCTCACAGTGGGGCGAAATGGAAAAACGATGTTCAAAATAATCTGTAGCTCGCAATTCTTCATCGATTTTCAACTTTTTTTTCTTCAAAAAATTCAGCATTAAATTCTTAAGAAACATGTCGAGGCCGATTTTTTAATTTTTTTTTTTTTTTAATTTATATAGAACTGCAAATATCGAAAAAAATGTTGATTTCCAAATTTTTTTTGTTTAATTCTCTGTAAAATTTTTTTTTAGTAGCATCAGGCCTCAGGTTTGATGCGCAAGTGTCAATGAAAGAAAAGAATTTGTTGTTATGTCAAGTTATTTGTTATAAACAAATATTTGCAACAAATAGCCAGTATGATGGATTATGTTTTTGTGAAGTATATTTATGCATCGAAATCGCTCGTTCTGAGCAACGAGGTGACATGTGATCATGAAAATGTGATGTCCGATATCATTTGTTAACTTTAACAACAAATAATGTAAACAAATGCATGATTTGAACAGTTTTAGGCAGAAACAAACCGTATTTTCTTCCGATTGTCCTCGAATCTCATTGCCAGTGATACACATTGATGTATTATTGTCACCTAAAATAATTTGTTTAATTTATCAACAATTATTATAAACAAATGCATGATCTGAACAGTTTTAGGCAGAAACAAACCGAATTTTCTCCCGATTGCCCTCAAATCTCATTGCCTGTGATACACATTGATGTATTTTTGTCATCTGAAATAATTTGTTGATATTATCAACAATTATTATAAACAAATGCATGATCTAAACAGTTTTAGGCAGAAACAAACCGAATTTTCTTTCGATTATCTTCGAATCTCATTGCCTGTGATGCAAATTGATATATTTTTGTCATCCGATATCATTTTTTAACTTTATCAACAAATAATATAAACAATTGCATGA